>JBAWJQ010006459.1:0-136465 GCA_037783105.1 Bactrocera zonata
ATATTAAATTCGCATAGTGAGAAATTAATGAAATGCCAATCTAAGATTAAAAGTTTGATGAGAGGACTAATTGTTGAAACAAAATTAATAATTAAAACTATTTTAGCAAAAAATAACACGTCTATTGGTGAAACGTCTTTCCTAACAACTCATAACTCAAGGCTCAGAAAAATGAATATGCCGAAATTCAAGGGATTCTCCCTTCGGAATTCGGAATTTAAAAACTTCATGAGTTTGTTTGAGAGTTTGGTTTATAATGATCCCAATCATATCTGGGATATTGAAAAATTTAACCTGTTGGTTAATTGTCTATCTGGAAAGGCTTTAGGAACAGCAAAAGCAATTAAAACGCTTTATCCGAGTGCGTAGGTCTCAGAAAGGTTTACAATAATAATTTTTGATATTTTTCATTACAACTCCAAAACGTTTTAAGCTGCGAACTATCCCAAAGCCAACAGCCTCTCCATTCCGTGCTATTATTTATGAAGTGTCTGCTGTGTATAATTCATTGCTATCACTGGGCGATGAGAAACAAATTACAAATGCGATATCATAAACATGATCATGACAAAAGTTGACCCTGCCAGCCGATCAAAATGGGAAGCGTAGCTGGATTACGACAAGCTACCATTGGGGAAAGATTTTGAAGCCACCTTGAATAGACGATACCAGTACCTATCAGCAGCAGGGAATTGAGTTACAGGACGAGACTCATAACCACCCCCGATGGGAATCAAGTTAAGCAGTCTTATAAAGGTATAAATCAAACACTCTGTAAAACAGAGATTTAAGTTTGGCAAATCGGCAAATCAAATAAAATGCATAAATTGTTTCCATAAGGGACACAAGGTACCCAAGTGCAGAGCGAATCGATGGAGCACGAGTTACAATAGGGGTATTCAGACCAGCCTTGTTAATTCGTTAGTCGTTATTCGGTAGTTTTTTACATGTATTTAGTTTTTGTAAAATTAACAGACTATCGTTCTACCGAGTAACGAGCTATCCATCTGGCAAGCTTGATAATTAATTCGTTACTCGGTAATATCACATCAGCTGTTCTCCTGCTCCTCTGTACATCAATTTAAAGTACTTACCAGTAATAAAATTGATCTGCTCCACATAATTTTCAATTAAATGACTGACAAATTTTGATTTTGCACTTTATTGAGGCATTTTTACTCTTTAATAAAATTGAATCAACTGTTTCTGAATAAAATTTACCATATTACAGAGGTAGAACTAAAAGTATGTTCACGGTTAAGCCTTTTAACGAAGTATGATCTAACGAATTACCAAATTAACAGGCTTCGGTCTGAATACCCCTAATATATAAATAACCCAACAACAAACAGTAAAACTGATAAATTTGCTGAATTTCTTAATGAAATAATTATAACAACCGGAAATCAGTAAAATTGTAATATGATACTATTTCCTCTGCTATTGCAAAAATCAACATAAATGATACAAAACAAAATCACTTTGTTAACAATATTTCCGAGAATCTGTATAAACTATTAAGTTATGAGATTATTACCTTAGTCAGCATTTAAGTAAATATGATGCATAAGCAAACACTTTCTTGCAAAACATATGTAATAAGTATTTATGATTTGTAAGCAATAATTAATTTCAATAGTAGCTCCAATGATTATAATTAATAAAGTGAAAGTTTAGTCTGATTCCAATATCCAAACCACCTGGTTTAATTCTTTAGGGGTCTTTAGGGTTGTTAATTCGGTATTAGCTTTTTAAAACCGTTTGAACGCGACCGTAATATAAAAAGTATTAAATTAAGGATTCAGTGAAACGAACCGTGGAAATCGTTATATTTCATATAAATCCCAAAACTAATTCTGCGATTCTGTAGCCAATTCAGGAGTTGACCAGACCCTCCAGAATATATGTAAATAATTATAAAACAACCCGGATAAACACAAAAATCGACTCCACCGAAGGTGCAGTAGACATTAATTGTGAAACGAAATAGAAAGGAAAAGTCCAGAAGTGCAAACGACCTAAAAAAATTAAAAAGGCGTTAATTCACCAGAACAAATATTAAAAATAAAATTTTTTGTGAAGTTTTTGCAGTGAATACGTCTCAAAATAAAAAAAACGTGAATTCAATAAAAAATTAAAGTTTTCAAAGCGAGGTAACCCATAAAAAACAAAATTAAATCATCAAGGCACCGAGCCTTCGATAACAGGAGACAAATGGAGACCGAGCTGAGAGCAACAGTTGGAGCAAATGCGGCAAGCCTACCTCGAACTAAGAAACCGGACAGAAGGAAGTAACGGCAGCAGGCACTTATAAAAACAGTTAACGACCTGCCGATATTTACGGAGACGGGTGATATTACGATAAACTCGTTCTTCAGCAGCATCAAGTACCTACTATCCACAACGAGCGACATAGAGCTACAGAAAGAAGGGACACGATCAATCTACTACAGGACCATCCAGGAAGAGGCGAAGAATACAATCATCAATATACCTCAACCGGACAACTGACAGCTTATAAAGGAAACCCTAAAACTGAGGTATTGACTCGAGGTAGAGCCACATCATCTGTATACGAAGATTGGAAATCTTAAGGTAAGTTCCGTAAATGAACTTATGCGTGGAATACAAAATATTAAAAATAAGTCGGACAGTTACATTGACTTGAGCAACATGGGCAGCTTACTAGCAAATACCATAAAGGAGATGACTCAAGGAGTCCTACTAAATAAAATTTATAAAGAAGGGAAATTAAATGAAATAATAATAGTAATGGCAAGCAGAAGATTTGAAGATAGGCCGGAATACATGAAATTTAAAATAAAAGGAGATAGCTTGACGGAAAAATATAATAATAGGTATCCTGATCGAGGACAAAGACGTAATACAAATGATCGAAATAGAGATAATCAAGGTTCATATAATTAGACATATGAAAATGATATTACACATAATTGGCAGGACACCCTAATTCGCAACATAGCCAAGATCGCCTATACTGGATTAGGCAAGGCCAGGTAGGATCCTCACGTACTGATATTATAAGAAAAGAAGAAGTTAATAATAGCATTTTTTTATGAACCTGCCTCGGAATCATTACCTAAAATAAAATTAAAATTAATAAAAAGAATTATATTTCATTAATTGATACAGGAGCTAGTTTAAGCCTGATCAATGGCGAGATTGACGATTTTCTAAAATTAAATTGAAAAATCCTTTAACGTTTAGTACAATTACAAATGAGGATAGAATGAATTATGAGGTGCACACATCAGCAGCAGAAGAGTTTAACTTACCTAGTAACGCGAGAACAAGATGGAGAGTTACACCATTAAGAAGACGAAAGTATGACTTTATAATAGGCATGGATATGCTTACTTTTCTCAAAACGTATATAGATATAGAAAAAGCAAAAATAACTCTAAACCGAAAAGAAAGTTCAATTTTAAATAAACTGCAGAGTTAAAATTTGAGAGATTAAACGTAGAGCATTTAAATGAAGAAGAAAATAGAGAAATAATTAAATTACTCAAAAGAAATAATAAATGATTATTTAAAGATGGCGATAAATTGACTAACACAACGGAAATCCAACATAAAATTAAGACTACAACGTAGCAGCAGATTAATTCAAAATTGTATAGGTATCCACCTCAGCATGAAATTGAAGTTAGAAAACAAATTAAGGAAATGGAAGAGCAGGGAATAATCCAAAAAAATCACTCAAGGTATTCGAGCCCATTAATAGTAGTGCCGAAAAAATAGGTAATTCAGGTGAAAAGAAATACAGAATTGTAATAGACTATAGAAAATTGAATGAGGTTACAATAGAGGACAAATACCCCCTTCCAAATATTGATTATATCTTAGATATATTAGGGAGAGCACAATATTTTACTAGTTTAGATTTAGCGAACGGATACCATCAAATTCTAGTAAAAGAGGAAGATCGTGAAAAAACAGCTTTTGTAACACCACATGGACTTTATGAATTCGTAAGAATGCCTTTTGAACTGAAAAATGCAATATTACGTTATCCAGATTTCGAAAAACTATTTACTTTAACAGCAGATGCAGTATTATCACAAGAGGGACACCCAGTGTGTTACGCCTCAAGAACTTTGAATAACCACGAAAGAAACTATTCCGCAACAGATAAAGAACTTCTTCCGATAATGTGAATACCTCTATGGAAATAAATTCAAAATTTTTACTGACGACCAACCAATAAAATTTTTACATTCTAAATACAGAGAAAAAGATATATCAGCTCGACATCAAAGTTAGTTATTAAAACTTGAAGAATACCAATTTGACATTGAATATTTAAAAGGCAAAGTAAATGAAGTAGCAGACTTTTTAAGTAGGATAAAAGAAAATGAGGGCATTATTTCAGAAAATATGGGAGAAACTATTTCCAACAGTTAAAATTTTTCTATAAACAATATGAAAGATGAAGAAACTTTAGCAACACTGCATTCAGCAGAAGAAGAATTAGACGACCATTTTTATATCAAAGAGGAAATTGTTAACAAATATAAGACGCAAATTATTTTAACAAACAACAAAACCGAAATTAAAAGAGTTAAACGTTATATACGGTAAAAGTATTAGGGGTATTCTCTTGCTCTTGCAAAACCCTTGCACGGTGCACGAATTGCATATATTTCCCCTTGGTGCACCGGCCCAACAACAAACACACGCAGAAAATTATTTGCAATGGCTGTGAAATACGTCAGACCAAAACCCATGTATATTTGCGTGCAATTTCACGTAAAAATATAATTGCTACCCTGTTTTAGCTGTCTTTTTACATAAAGACATATTCTTCTTCTTCTTATATTCTTCAATTGGCGTAGACACCGCTTACGCGATTATAGATGAATTAACAACCGCGCGCCAGTCGCTTCTTCTTTTCGCTACGCGGCGCCAATTAGATATTCCAAGCTAGCCAGCGTAGCCGCTGTCTTTTAATTCGCTGAACTATGTCAATGTCGACGTATATCTCGTACAGCTCATCGTTCCGTCGGATGCGATATTCGCCGTGGCCAACGCGCAAAGGACCATAAATCTTTCGCAGAACTTTTCTCTCGAAAACTCGCAACGTCGACTCATCCGTTGTTGATATCGTCCAAGCCCCTGCACCACATAGCAGGACGGGAATTATGAGCGACTTATAGAGTTTGGTTTTTGTTTGTCGAGAGAGGACTTTCCTTCTCAATTGCCTATTCAGTCCGAAGTAGCACCTGGTGGCAAGAGTTATCCTGCGTTGGATTTCTAGGCTGACATTGTTGGTGGTGTTTACGCTAGTTCCAAGATAGACGAAATTATCTACGACTTCAAAGTTATGACGTGAGAGCCAAGTCGCGAGTGCGACGACTGTTTGTTGGATGACAGGAGATATTTCGTCTTGCCCTCGTTCACTGCCAGACCCATTTGTTTTGCTTCCTTGTCCAGTCTGGACATATTACGTTGTTAAATTGTTGTGGAAGGTAAGTTTTAAATAGATTTTATAATTTTTATTTAAATTATAAAGAGTTGTTACAGCTTTTTTTGTTAAAAATGTATGCAGAAGGTGCGCCATGCATAATAGTCATTGACAATAAATTGACCGAATCAGCCGTTCATATATCACCAGATTCTGCAATGGGTGCTCTCGTCCCCTTGTATATTTCGGTATAGTATTTTTGCAATCTGCAATCTTGCAAGAGCAAGAGAATACCCCTATTATTTTCATTTCGGAATATGATTTCGATTATTTGAGTGAGATACGAGGTGTGTTCAAAAAGTATCGCGAATTTTGTGTTTTTTTTTCAAAAATTATTTATTTATTCATGAATATCTATTTTGTCCCATTCAAAGTAATCCCCATGAGTAATTATACACTTGTGCCAAAGGTTTCTCCAATCTTCGAAGCACTTCAAAAAATCATTTTTGTTTATCTTCTTCAGCTCCTCCTTCGATGCCGTCTTTATCTCGTCAAGAGAAGCGTAACGTCGTCCTTTCATGGGCCTCTTCAGTTTAGGGAACAAGAAAAAGTCACAAGGGGCCAGATCTGGGGAATACGGTGGCTGCGGCATCATTAGTTTGTTGTTTTTGGCCAAAAAGTCGCGCACAAGCAACGATGTGTGTGAGCAGGGGCGTTATCGTGGTGCAAAAGCCAATTTTTGTTCTTCCACAAATCCGGGGGTTTCTGGCGGATTGCTTCGCGCAAATTGCGCATAACTTGCAGGTAATATTCCTTATTGACCGTTCTTCCCTGTGGCAAGAAATCATGATGCACCACCGCCCTGCAATCGAAGAAAACTGTCAGTTACGATTCGCGATACTTTTTGAACACACCTCGTATTTAGGAAATATATCCCACGGTTTTCGCTGTTGGGGTCGGGTTGCTATGTTCTGCATTGCTCGTCGGATGTTAGGCAGAAAATGCAGACTTAGTAATTTGATTTCCAGCGTTTTGGATTAACTCCTCTCAACAATACTAGGATAATGACTGTCGTTATTCTTACTATTATATAAAAGCCATTGTTTTAGAGTTGACTTCTCGAAGATAGTTTAGGCTCAAAGTGCCTAGATGACCCAAAAGATTGATTTTTTGTGCCGTTGGCGTTAAGGGTGTACGAGAAAAAGCGTTGTTTCGATTGCGGTATTCAGTACCATTTATTTTTACTGACTGAGCAATAGTCAACAAGTAGGTACCGTTGATGGTTCTGATATTTCCAAGGTGATCCTCTATTTTAGCCGTGACATTATTAATTATAGCAATGCCATCGCCAATTTCGTTAATACCCTTATTATAATTGGTAGTTTTTAGTGTTTTGCAAAATGTAGCAAACCTAGATTTTTCGCATTCCACGGCGTACGCATTATTTCTGCATTCAGTAACGGTATTGGTTTCTCCAAAATGTAGTACTCGTCTTTGGTGCGAAACGGCGAATAAGCTATTTTTTTTACAAACTATCGTAGGTATAAGTATTTTATAACAAAATACAAATTGTCACTGTTTTGAAAAACATTAATTTTAGACATTCCTAATATTTCTATTATAATTACGTTGGTAAAGTGCTTGCCGATAAGTGTATTTAAATCATTATTGTCTAGTAGGACAGGGCTAATTAAATTAAGTTTGGCTAATGTTGTAGAAATTGTGAGATTTTCTTTTTTAGTTGTAGCAATAATTTTATTTATTTTTTCTGTTATTTTTAATATCTTCTGTTGAGTACGAGTATTTTCCTATACTGTTTGTTATTGGAGTCAACGAGCATATCCTGTATCATCTGTAGTCTCTGAAAGTCATCAAAGTCTGGGGTGCTGGCGATGATTTTAAGTGTCAAGCCTAAAAAGTTTAAACTTAGTGTTTTACGGTGGTGAACGTTCACTGTTCGCAATAGTGTTTCGATGTGCATTATATCAGAATCTAGAAGCTTCCTCATATGAGACTGGGGAAAAGATTTGTTAAGTTGCTAGTCTCATCATTCATTATTGAATACATTGTCAGTTGGTGTAGTGGGTCAAGTAGCCGTAATGCTCTCAAACGATTTCGTCGTCATCTAGGATAGGAATATAGTTACTGTTCGTATAGGAGTCTTCTTCTTCTTTACTGGTGTAGACACCGCTTACGAGATTATAGCCGAGTTAACAACAGCGCGCTAGTCGTTTCTTCTTTTCGCTACGTGGCACCAATTGGTAATTCCAAGCGAAGCCAGGTCCTTCCAACGTAGTGGAGGTCTTCCTCTTCCTCTGCCTCAGCCTGAAGAAAGCAGAACTAACGGCGCGGGTGTTGTGGCCGATGATATCAATATCATCGGCATACGCCAGCAGCTGTACACTATTATAAAAGATTGTACCTGCTCGAACTATTTTCTCCAGCAGCAGATTAAAGAAGTCGCAAGATAGGGAGTCGCCTTGTCTGAAACCTCGTTTGGTATCGAAAGGTGTTGCTCAACGTCAGTTTACACAGCCGTATTAGTTTTGCGGGGATACCAAATTTAGACATCGCGGCATAAAAGCATAAAGCTTTTCGTGCTGTCGAATGCAGCTTTGAAATCAACGAATAGGTGGTGCGTGTCGATTCTCCTTTCACGGGTCTTTTCCAAGATTTGGCGCATAGTGAATATCTGGTTGGTTGTTGATACTAGCCACACTGGTCCAATCACGGATGGTGGGCTTTAATCTTTCACACAATACGGTCGATAGAACCTTATACGCGATGTTGAGGAGGCTTATCCCACGGTAGTTGGCGCAGATTACGGGGTCTCTCTTTTTGTGGATTGGGCATAGCACACTTAAATTCCAATCGTTGAGCATGCTTTCGTCCGACCATATTTTACAAAGAAGCTGATGCATGCTCCTTATCAGTTCTTCGCCGCCGTGTTTGAATAGCTCGGCCGGCAATCCGTCGGCCCCTGCCGCTTTGTTGTTCTTCAGGCGGGCAATTGCTATTCGAACTTCTTCATGGTCGGGTAATGGAACGTCTGCTCCATCGTCATCGATTGGGGAACCGTGTTCGCCTACTCCTGGTGTTGTGCGTTCACTGCCATTCAGCAGGCTGGAGAAGTGTTCCCTCAATAATTAAAGTATGATTTGGGCATCGGTGACTAGATCACCTTTGGGGGTTCTACAGGAGAATGCTCCGGTCTGGAAACTTTCTGTAAGCCGCCGCATTTTTTTTGCTTATCCAGCTCTTCGTACTCTCGCATTTCGGCCTCTTTCTTTTTCTGTCTGTCAAATGTGTCTCGCTTCCCTCTTCAACTCTCGGTATCTACCCCATCCCGCACGTGTTGTGGTCGATCGTAACGTTGCGAGGTAGGCAGCCTGTTTTCTCCCCGCTGCGACACGGCACTTCTCGTCGTACCAGCTATTCTTTTGCACTCTCCGAAAACCAATGGTTTCGGTTGCAGCTGTACGTAAGGAGTTTGAAATGCCGCCCCACAGTTCCCTTATACCGAGTTGTTGACGAGTGCTCTCAGAGAGCAAGAGTGCAAGCCGAGTAGAAAATCGTTCGGCTATCTGTTATGATTGTAGCTTCTCGACGTCGAACCTTTCTTGTGTTTGTTGGCGCGCGTTTTTTGCTGCACAGAGGCGGGTGCGAATCTTGGCTGCAACAGGATAGTGGTCCGAGTCGATGTTAGGACCTCGGAACATACACACATCTAAAACACTGGAGACGTGTCTTCCGTCTATCACAACATGATCGATCTGGTTGGTAGTTTTTCGATCCGGAGACAGCCAGATAGCTTGATGAACGTTCTTATGCTGGAATCTAGTACTACAGATATATATATATATATTCGGGCCCCAGCGAAGTCGATCAGCCTCAACCCATTTGGGGAAGTTTCCTCGTGGAGGCTGAGTTTACCGACCGTAGTACTAAAGATACCTTCTTTGCCCACCCTGGCGTTAAAGTCCCCAAGCACGATTTTGACATAGTGGCTGGGGCAGCTCTCACAAATGCGCTCCAAGCACTCATAAAAGGCATCTTTGGTCACATCGTCCTTCTCTTCCGTCGGGGTGTGGGCGCAAATCAGCGATATGTTGAATAACCTCGCTTTGATGCGGATTATGGCTAGACGTTCATTCACCGCAGTGAATGATAGTACTCGGCGACGGAGGCTCTCTCCCACTACGAATCCCACACCAAACTGACGCTCCTTTATATGGCCACTGTAGTAAATGCCACAAGGACCTACTTGTCTCTGTCCTTGTCCCGTCCATCGCATTTCTTGGACGGCGGTGATGTCAGCCTTTATTTTTACGAGGACATCAACCAGCTGGGCAGCGAAACCTTCCCAATTAAGGGACCGGACATTGCAGGTGCATGCCCTCAATTCGTAGTCCTTATTTCGTTTGCCATGGTCGTCATCAAAAGGGGGATCTCTCATCCGAGGCTGTTGTTGCTTTTTCATTGGAGTGTTTTTTTTTTACGTGGCGGGTCTCAAACCCAGTGCACAACCCTATGCAGGGGGGTTGTTTCGCCTTCTCACCTTAGCTCGCCTTCAAACGGATGTTCTTAGGCTACCCAGAGGATACTTGGTCAAAGACCGGAAGTCGTGAGCTGCTTGAGTCATATGTGAAAGAATCGTTTCTGGCCACTCCCAAGTGAATGGCGATCAGAGAACTTTCCTCACTTGCGTGAACTTCTACACATGACTCCAAAGAGTTGCCGGACAAAAGGAGTACTATTGAGATAAATCTGAAATTAAAGAAAGTCATTAATTACATTTATGTGTTGGGGTGGTCGAAGGTTTTCCTTATGAACCCCCCTACCCTTTATAAGAACAGTGGTGCCTAGATCCTGTTCAACTAATTTTTCTGTATAAAGTGTGGTAAGTTTATTGCCTAGCCTTCGGTTACCCTTTGCTATCCTATCCTATTCCTATACATCATATTCTGACGATCCTTATTATAATATGAGAGGTCAGAGGTCTGTACCTTTTCTATGCGATTTCGAATTGATTCCGTAATATTGACCGAGCCACGATAAAAGATATCTATAGGTTCTTTATTGGTAGTGGAGTGAATAGACTTGTTGTACTGTATACAATAACAATTTTCGCATTGTTGTATTCTAATAATATTGATTTTATGGTATTTGAGTTTAGAGACTTTTTATTGTCGCAGTATATTGTTTTAACGTTCGGAAAAATTTTCATTAGTTGTAATATAGGTGGTTTTACATCAATTTTATGCACCATAGCAAATTTTGAAAATTTGTCAACACGTGTTAGAAAATATTTCTGATCCGTAGAGAAAATGTCGACGTGCTACTTGGCACTGGCGTAGCTGCAATAATATGTTTTATTGGATGTCGCTCGTATTCCGATTTTGAACAAATTCGACAATTTGCTGCTAGTTCGTTTGCCTTCTTAACCATTTTTGGAAAGAAATAGTTAGTTAAGATCTGCTTCACATTTTCTTGTGCCGTTCTATGAGCTCGGTTATGCTCGGCAACTATTATTTCGTTTTGGTCTCCTTCAATGAAAATATCTATAACCATTTTTTCTGTGTGACGGAATTTTATGTTGGGGTGATGTTTGTTTTTTGATGCAAATATTATAAATGATCGCCCTCTTGAAGTAATATCTGATTTCGGAAGCAGTTTGGATGGTGTAGGTCAGTGACTCTTCGCTGTGCATAATGGCACAGTCATGTGTTGTCTTGACAATGCTTCGGTGACATGATTTTCTTTACCTGGTTCATAAAGGATCTTTGCGTTGAAATTCTCTATGAGAGATTTCCAGCGTTTAATTTCAGCGTTTGGATTTTTATAGATAATTTCTTAAATTGTTAAGTGCCCATACTATTGCTAAGAGTTCTCTTCCATTTGTTGCTAATTGTTCTTCTTTTTATCTAATATCATCGTTATTGGTTTCTTTTCCTGTGAAAGCACAACTCCTAAAAACCTTGAGGAAGCATCGGTTATCAAATTGAACGGTTTAGTGAAATCAGGATAAGCTAATGTTACATCCTCTGAAGACAGAATTTCTTTAAATTTGTTAAAAGCATTCTCACCTTCCTGTGTTAACTGAATTTTAATTTTTTTCGACTGGATGGCACTTACCTTGCCATTGTCCCCTTTTAGCATGACTGTCAGTGGCTATGCTAGCAAAGTCTCAACATCTATAATAACTTGCTAATCCGAAAAACGAAGTCCGCGGAGTGTAGTTGGTTGTTCATAGCATTTTATGCCATTGACCTTTTCAGGATTTGTTTTTATACCACTTCTTGATACGACAAAGCTTAAATATTCTACGTCTTTTTTGAAAAACTTTAATTTTTCTACCGATACTGTCATACTTATTAGCCTCGTAGAGATTCATAACACCCATTCAATGTCCTTTACGTGATCTTCGGCTGTTTTTGAGTATGTAATTACGTCATCGATGTAAACGTGGCATGTCTTGCAAATTTGGTCCGTCAGAACATCATTGATTGTTTTTTGAAATATACTTGGAGCGTTTTTAAGCCCAAAAGGCAAGCGGCAAGGCATTCATACTTGCCATTGTTTACAGAGAAGTTTGATTTTTCCCTATCTCTTTCCGCCAACTCAATCTGGTGAAATCCCGATTTCAAATCAAGGGTGGTAAAATATTCAACTCCTTTAAATTTGACAATATCACCTTTGGATTGGGCATCCGATATTTGTCCTCGATTGGGATCTCATTCAGTTTTTTGAAATCAATCACCAAGCTTTTCTTTTTATTCCCTGCTTGATCTATTCCTTCTTTATCAACAAGCTAAATCGGGTGATTGTATGGGGACCTTGACGGACGAATGATGCCATTGACAAGAAGGTCAGCTAACTCTTTGTTTACGAAGTCAGCTACACCCATAGGATGTGGGTAGAGTTTGGAGTAATTTGTGTTGAAAGGCAAAGACTCGTTAGGGTCTGCAAAGATCTTTTTTTTATTGCTAATCATTTTACAAAACTGATTTCGGACAGAAGAAGGAATCTCTTCGCTTCTTACGTTACCATTGCTCAAGTCTATTTCAGTATTTACTTGTTTCAAAAGATCTAACCCAATTATACCATCAAAAGTTGATATATTAGGCAGTATGAAAAAATCGGCCATTACATCGAACATTTTAATTCTACATTTTTTCTCTCACAGGATTATTGCCATGTAAGGAATGGGTATTGGGTTTATATAATTTTTTGACGCTCCCGTGTCAACCAGTAATTTTATTTTTCTCCCTTGACTACCTACTCTACGCTTAATCCATGGGAGTAGGGACTTACCCCTAAAAAATTCAATTTTTCTTCCTCGAGGATTTTTATTTCAACCTCAGCTTCTTTACTATAGACTGTCTCGTCATTCTCTTCTTGTTTTAAAGTATTAATTCGTTGCATCTTTGGTCCAGTGACCCTATCAGATTCCGCCAGCCTTTTTTGTTGATGGTTTGTATTAAACCCCTGTCTATATTTATTTGGGTACTACTGTCGACCTTGAAATGTTCTCTACGATGGTTCTGAACGCCAATTTAGTATTTGCCGTAATCTTGACACCGACGGATCTAAGTATGTCCATGGGTGTCATTGGCTCCTGTTTGTCATTTCTATTTTCACTTCCAGCTCTGAAAGTATTCGACGCAGTACCCGCCGGGGGAAGCAGAGGAAGAGGAAGACCTCCACTCCGTTGGAAGGACCAGGTGGAGAAGGACCTGGCCTCGCTTGGAATATCCAATTCGCGCCACGTAGCGAAAAGAAGTAACGACTGGCGCACTGTTGTTGACTCGGCTATAATCGCGTAAGCGGTGTCTACGCCAATTAAGAAGAAGAAGACCCTTATTTTTCTTACAAAATATCGTAAGATACCTAATATTATTTTTTCCAACATCAACAATTTGTTATTTTACAGTTTATTTAATTTCAATTCACAAAACCAGTAAACACATTATAATTGGTTATTTTTCTTAAAATGTTAGTACTAAAGAAATTTCTTATTCGTTAATCTTCCACACTTTAACTTTAATTAATTTCTTAACGAGCACTCCACTTACATTTTTAATCCTGTAGAATACTCCATGGTGATTTTTGTAGGCAGACAATGCAGACTGTTTGATTTCCAGCGTTTTGGGTTAACTTATACAAAGTGCGTTCCAAAGTAAACACGATTACTTTTTGAATCTAGCGCCCCTTGGTGGCGCCATCTATATGTCGACTGGTGTGTTAGAATCTGCTTTATTTATCGATTGTCCAGTGAGAATTTCATGACATTTCATAGATTGAAAGTGAAGTTATTGCGTTTTAAATGTCAGTATTGCTGTGTTATCGGTGCGAAAATGAGCTTCGAACAAAGAGCCAACATTAAATTTTGTTTTAAAATTGGTAAAACTTGTACCAAAACGAGTGGTTTCAACGTTTTTAAAGTGGTCGTGAAAACATAAATGACGTGCTGCGTGAATGTGTGCCAATCAAAATATATGATCAGCGGAAATTCCATCGAAACTGTGGCTGAATTCATATAAATGTAGTAAAAGACACTTTGTCTATTCATTTACAACCACGTTTATTAAAATAGTTTAAAGTACATAGATGCTTAGACACTAATTAGCCGTTTAAAACTACGCGGCGCAATAGTTTGACGACTTATATCGTTGCGCGCGCCTCGGTGTATATTACTTGACTCCCCATACCTTTTCCGTTTTTCCTACTTCGTCCTCTGTCTGTTCGTTTCATGTTCTGTCGTTCCTCCGTTCGCCTGCGTAGAGTTGCCACCTACCCCGATATCCCATTCCCACATAAATGGAATTGAACATCTCCAAAACATCGATTTATCGTATTTTGAACGAACATTTGGGCTTACGAAAGGTGTGTGCACGGTTTGATTCGCAAAAATTGCTCAGAATCCAACATTCGAAGGATGATTATTTGACTAAAAATCACACTTTAACCATTAACCACTCCCCGTATTTACCTCATATGGCACCGTGATTCTTCTTCCTTTTCGGAAAAATGCATTTGCCCTCGAAAGAAAAGCGCTATGCAGGCGTAGTGGCCATTCACACATTTGTTCTGTTTTTTTTTTAAATCTTGTTTACTTTGGAAATCACCTCGTATTACTGCACAAATATCCCATTACTTTTGCTGCTGAATCCCATCCGTCTCTAACAATAACTATGTACATATGCAATGCATATAATAAGTGTGTATGATCAAGTAATGTTGGCCACAGCATTTATTCTTATGAGATCGAGCTGTGGGTAATATCTGGCCGCAAGAGCTTTGCTGGTCGCAGGATCACCAGTAAGTTTTATGACAGAGGATTTCGCCAAAAAACTGCGGATTCGACCTTAAATATTATAAAAATAGGAAATTTCAGTACCTAAGTCGATGCCAAATTAAGAGCGTTTATTAAGATTGGTTGCAATTTACATGATCTGCGAGTCACTAAACGAAACATACTGCCAGTCTCTGCTCGCCTTTTCGATCCTCTTGGATTATTAGATCAAAACAAAAATCTTATTGGAAGAGCTTTGGATCCAAAAACTAGATGGGATGAGTCGATTCCATTGCGCCTTGACACTAGCTGAAAGAATTGCAAAGAAAACCTACTGCACCTCTTATCAATTGACATTCCTTGGTCCGTAAATCTAGAGTCGAGTACTATCTGCTAAATAGTACAAGGCTTTTCGACGCTTCAATAAGAGCGTACGGATCTGCTAGTGGTGTCAAATGTATGCTGCTTACTGCAGTCTAGAAGTGGTTCTAGAATGGCTTCGCTGAAGACCACGTCTCTTCCGCGTCTCGAGCTATCACCAGCTTATCTTCTTGTCAAATTATCGTCATGAGTGGCGCCAATGTTGAGTCGACGACTCGAGAAAATTACATTTTGGACAGGCTTTGAAATCGTGTTACATTGGGTTAACCCGGCGTTATTGTTGCCTAGTATCTGATACCCGAGCGATTTTTAAATTGATTGATCTCAGAATAAATAGTTTTTTTTTTGTTTGTTTGATTGTATTGTTGATTTTTTAATAAATAAATGTTTAATTATTATAAGTAATGCTTATTATTAGCCAATTATTTAATGTAGCATACTAGTATTGACATAACATTGCTTCAGTGTTCAGCAATGTCCACGGGTAAAATACACCCGGCCACAACGAACAAGTTCTATTTAGTAGCCACAATGATGTCGGGTTAAAACAAATCCATCCATATTACAAATCTTTTTTGCAAATAGAGTATTCGACACTCAAGAACTTACTGACAATGTACATTGGCGACATATTCCAACAAAACAAAATCCAGCGGATCAAGTGTCTCGGGGTTGCAAAGTGGATGAATTGAATAATTCGATATGATTTGACGGTCCACAGTTCCTCCTAGAACAGCCCACTTTATGGCCAATTAACACTCATTTCCAGCTCTGCCCAGAAGACGAAGCATTAGAAAAGAAGATAAATACTTGCACACTAGCTATAAATTTGAAAGATAATACCATATTGGACCTTATCGAAAAAATTTCTCCTCATCAAAAATTTCTTCGTGCGGTCACATGTTTATTTCGGTCTATGTAGTAGAACCATGAGAAACTGGACACACTGCTTTCATTACAAGCCGAAATTGTAATTTATCTATGTAAAACGCTTCCCATTATTAAATTACCTAAAAGAAATATTATCTATTACAATTTATTATAATACTCTTTTAAAGCGAATTCATGAGATTGTTAAATTATTGTTATAACTTACCCCTTTTTTATATTCATACTTACCACTACTTTCATCCGCTAGGTTAAGATTTAGGCTAATTCATGAAATTGGTGTAATAAAAAATTATTTATTTCGTCTTGAGAATTTTTCAACGAATATAAGCCAAATAGTTTCATACAGTTGACATTACGTCCAACTGGATAGAGCGCAATTTCATCGTTTATATTGGGGGATTAGATACCAAAACCCGCGATATCGCTGATTTGGGTGACATACATACATATAAGTACATCTGCAAAAATATTTTACGGACTTCACTGATTTGCAACACTCAAAGTTTTGGAAAAAAGTGTCGAATATGGAACAATCCAACTGTTGTCGACAACGAAATCCATTCTGTTCACTTTTGTTGTTGTTTCATATTTCGTCTCTAAATGTTTAGCATAGTTATAAAGGGGTGAAGATAAATGATCTTAAATCGATTGCCAGTCATTTGTCCAAATTGTTTTTTATTGTAAACCAAAATCAAACAATTTAAAATGTACGATACTGAACTATAATATTAATACTTACCATTCAATGGATTTATCATTTTAATATTAAAATAATATCCATGTAGTCTTTACCAAGGTATTAGCGGGTATTGCAAATCGTCATACGAACGTTGTGTTTCTTATAATAGTTACCTAGTATCTCGATGTGTAAGAACAATATTGAGTGTTTCCAAATGCTCACCAACAATCAGAATGGCAAACCTGTCGATAGCTGTTTTGGTTTCTCGACTTCGATCAAATAGTTTCTCTACATATGTTGTCCATGAAATATATTTGTAAAAAATTATGCTGTCCATCTTCGAAAGTTGTAATGATCTAATTCGATATTGAATCTGTCCTTATATCTCCAATGTAAAAAGTATTACTGATTTTTGAACACTTTTTTTAGAATTTCCAAACATAATACTTAATAATAACTTTAGTAAATTATTCATCTCTATAATGTGTGTAACTACCAAAATAAATAAATAAATAAATACCTTTAATGTTGAATGAAATCCTCGTTCTTCTATAATATCTGCCCCAAATTAGGTTATTTTGGAATAATTTTGTATTTTTGTATTTGTTTGTTTGAAGAAAAGACGTGACTCGGGTGATTCGCCACAAAACAATGAATGCAATGGCTTAGGTGGCTGAGTTAATAATGACAAATTCATTTTCTCACTAAGAGAGCACAATCCAGGCGTTTCTCTGGATAACTTCAACGCTAGGATGCAAGCAGGTATCAGTGTTGCACTCGTATCTATACGCTGCTCGATTTAAATCGGCATTTGATAGAGCTTTTCTTGTGCGGTGTAAATCATGCACCTGTTGATCTCTGTTGTTCGTTCGACAATTTTGCAATGGCAACCGAGCCTCATCACTGGCTGCCTCACTTTGCTCTTGGGATTGAGAAGCACGAAGTCGAGGCATACTAACGCGGCGCTCTTAATGGGCTCAGATTTCTGTTCCTCAACAATCTTTTCATTTACAACATTTGGTATCCTTCTTCATTATGGCATTATTATGATGATTATGTCAGATCACAAGAGTTATAGCAGAAACAGCCAAAAATGTAGACCCGTGTCAGCTGATACGACCTATCTTATGGGCGCGCAATGTAAGGGAACAGCGAAAAACGCTACTCCCTTCTCTGTTTGCCGTAGGATGGTGGAGGTGGGAATCCACGGCATTTGGATTTTTGCCGTAGAAACGTGTCAGCTGATTGCTCTCTCACAACGCAGGGTTGCCAATCTCGATATACTGTAGTAATTATAAAAGTTGTCTTCAATATGTTTGAAATTTTCTTAAAATATCTCAAAATCAGAGTCGAATGCTATTATGTATAAATATATAAACTATTTTTAATAGTTTGCTTTCAGTTTTGATATTTTATATTATAAAAAATTGTAATTTAAAACATAGATGTGTACAAAACTATATATGCGTATTGAGCAATAGCAACATTGTTCAAACGAAAACAAACAAAGATGGCTGATTTCTGCGTTTTTACCACGGGCTCAACTTTTAACACATTTTGCTCGCTAAGGAAGAAAAAGGAAGGAAGGCAGTAGCGTTTTTGGCTGTTTCTGCTATTAAGGAACGTATTCCTGATAATAGTATCGTGTCAAAACATCCTAAAGAAACAAACATCACAACAACCTTATCTTCAAACAATAGAAATGCACTATTACTACAACAAACAATAAAAAACAGTTATCTACTAGTAAACAATAGCATAAGTAGACTTATGTAAACAAACCTAATCAAACAATATATTTTATCTAAACAAACTATCAACTAGTAATA
Organism: Bactrocera zonata; assembly: GCA_037783105.1. Classification (NCBI taxonomy): domain Eukaryota; kingdom Metazoa; phylum Arthropoda; class Insecta; order Diptera; family Tephritidae; genus Bactrocera; species Bactrocera zonata. The sequence continues at coordinate 18,504 of JBAWJQ010006459.1, forward strand.
AGTAAACATACTAGTTAGTATAAATAAAAGTAAGAACCTTATTAAAGAGGAAACATTTCTGTGCAGCTCAAACAAATATCTTTTGACTCTTTTTTACTTTATGTAAACGGGAACAAAAAATTTGAGGGGGTATTCTAGTCTAGAAGCATGAATTTCAGGTAATTTTTAAAGTGTCGTAAAAAAAAGGCAATTAATATTTTCACCATCCATTTTTTTGACCGTGACCATGCCCATGATTTCAACCCTCCTAGTTATCTGAAACCAAAAAAAAAGCGTATTAATCTGGAATAATGTCGCAATGGTCGGAACTACGGAAAAGCGGGAAACATTTTTTTTCACAAAATGGCGACTGCCTGAAAAAAAAATTTTTTTTATCACTTTTTCTGACTATTTCGAATTTTTTAAAAATAATAAAAATAAAAATTTTGAGATGGGGCTAGTTGCAACCATAGACAAGCCTATAAAGACGACTCTAAAGGAGGTTCAAAAGTTTTTTTTTGATCGCTTCTTTACGACAATACCGCTTCTTCAGACGCTTTTAAGTCGTGGTATTTATGCCACTGGGACAATAATGAGAAACAGAATAAAAAATATCCACCTCACCAATGAAAAACAAATGAAAAGGGCGATATGGAAGAATTTTGTCATAGCGAAGACAATATTGTCGTGGTGCAGTGGAAAGATTCTAAAGCGGTAATCCTGGCATCTTCAGCTTATGGTTGTGGACCGGTTTCCAATGTTAAACGCTGGGGGGAAAAAAAAAGGTATGTTGAAGTTCCAGCCCCAAGGATAGTAAGAGAATGCAACAAATCGATGGGAGGCATGGATATTTGTGATCAGTTAATGGAGGCATATCGCTAATTTTTCAAGACGAGGAAATGGACTTTGGACTTTGAAAGTTTTCATACACTTCATTGATCTTGTTTGCTGTAACGCTTGCCTACAATATAGAGATCATAGCAAAATAAACTCGAAATATCGGGCAGATTCTGATGACCAACTAAGTTTTAAATTAGCTTTAGCTGAACAACTGATCGCTATTGAGAAAAGGACACATGCTGAGTATGAATCCGACACCGAGGAAGAAGAAACTCAAGGTTTTGCAAAAAGATATCGACCATCTTCCCAGCCATGCAACGATAAGAGGCTTGATCGGTTCAACCACTGGCCAATTGAGCATGATTTGTCATCCGCAAGATTCTGTAGGCTTGTTGGTTGTAGATCTCGGACACGCACATTTTGTTCCAAATGTCAAATTTATTTATGCTTAAATAAAAGACAAAATTGTTTTATGAAATATCATACAGAAAAATAATAAATATAATAAAAATAAAATTGAATTAAAGAACATTTCGAGTTATGTATGCACATTTTTTTTATTTGAAATCAGACCCAAACGCAACAATTGTGCGTATCCTAGAAATAAAGGATAAACTGAAAATTTCAAAAAACAAACGTATTGGTTATTATCTACAATGGCCAAAGTAATAGGACCTAAAAGAGAAACAAATTTTATTAAGTAGATTTGCTATAGGCCGAAAAGGGATATGCTATAGTATGCCGATTTACTCAATTTCTTCGTATATTACATTATTATCTTAGAAAATAACCTGTGCCAACTTTTGTGAAGATACATTGTCAAATGTGAAAGTTTTTCATACAAGAACTTGATTCCGATTGTTCAGTTTGTATGGCAGCTACATGTTATAGTGGTCCGATATCGGCCGTTCCGACAAATGAGCAGCTTCTTGAGGAGAAAATGATGTTTACAAAATATATACATATATACAGACAGACGGACAGACAGTCAGACGGACATGGCTAAATCGACTCAGCTCAACATACTGATCATTTATATATATAACTTATAGGATCTCCGACGCTTCCCTCTGGTTGTTAAAAACTTCGTGACAAACTTAATATACCCTGTTCAGGGTATAAAGATATCCAATGTCCGTCCCTGGTTCTAAACTGACTCGTCTCCAAATTTCACCCAGCCATTCTTGAGTTATAAGTACTAGCTAACACGACTTCGTGTATATATTTACATATATACATGCATATATGTATGTACATATATTTTTACATATAGTATGTAGATATCCGAGAATAAAACATTATGATGCAAGAGTTATAGCGCAATTATATGGTAAGCTAATACCTACTTGTTTAAAACAAAACATATTGAAATAAACAATTTTTGAATTTAGAGGCGGTATTAAGGAAAGTTTCGACTTACCGTGCGATTCTGTACTGTGATACAGTCTCAAGTCTCTAAATTTGAGATTTTAAGTTAGAAACAATTTTTGTGACTTGAAACGATTTTGAAAGTCATAAAATCTATTGCATTTCATTATTCAGAGATGTTTTTACATTTGAATGAAAAGAAATATGTATGTCGATAACAAATATTAAATTTTCTATAACATACTCGTAGTCAAAAAACATAATCTATATATATCTACATATGTACATATATGTATGTCGGAGATAATTCATTTAATTCCATTTTCACGCAGCAAGTTCTGTTCGTCTCTGTGGCACCACACTAACTAAAACTCGTCACGCACATTCTAAGCTACTTCACACTACTCTTCTACGCCCCTACGAACAGACCTTAGAGCGCTATCACATGAAGCAACTTTTGTTGCTAATTCTCGGGCGATTCTCTTTTGCTGTCGCCCATTACCTTCACACGAGCAACTTGTGTTGCGCAACTCTGTTCGAGTTTTTTTCTCATTCTCTTTCACTTTCTTTAACCCATTTTCTACTCTTTACTTTAACCCATTGTCGTTTCTTTTTCCTTATAGGTATTTGGGCCGCTCTATCACATATATTAATCAGTTCTGTCAATTAAGAAATACATTTTATTGATAATTCAAAATTAAAAAAAAGATTATATGACAGACTTTCACATATATCACCCTTTTCACTATCGTATGAACCAACTTGTATGGCTTTCTCCATACATTTCACAATATCTTTAATTAATTCGATTTTTTTGTCATACTCCATTTTCTAAAATATTTATATTATACTAGCTGACCCCGCAGCCGTTTTCCTGCGTGAAATTCTGTGTTTTGAAATGAAAAGAAGGTTAAATTTATCATTTCTTTTTTTTTCAATGTAACGCAGCTTGATAAAAAGCATTTTTTGGTTTCTGTTCCGGTGCGTAAATCTACAGAGAAGATAGTTTTCGAAGTCGTGAGCACGCCACGTAATTTTGGCCGTGTGAAAAACATAGCATTTCCAGATTTATGCCATACACCTCTAGCGACTATCCTTGTGTCCTGTTGATTGTAATCGCAAATGCAATTTTCCCTAGAAACTGAATATGTTTGAACTGAAATGGCAAATTGTTGGAATTCAAAGAAATTCGTTGAATCAAGCATTCTGTCCTTTGTATTTGATGGCTGCTTCATCACAATCAGTCGGATTTCATTACACAGTTTCGGCGCTTACAGATTGCGAAACATAATAACGACAGATCCAACTTTAAGACGTAAATAATGCGGGGCCATATCAAGCCTCTCCAAAGAATTTAGAAATTCCACTGGATAATTTACGGCGATCGATCGATTTGTCTGAGCGCAAGTCTCCCGGAATTTGACTTTGAATCTTCCAGTTTAAGTCAACAACATTGGCATTTTTGGTAGCTAACATTGCGCGAGCACTTCAGGAATCGTAGTTACGATAATTTGGCCAATGCCCGAACATTCGTGATGAGTTCATATTTCGTGAATTGATAACCGGCGAATGGAATTGATATCAAACCACCGGAAGTATCAACCGGAATTAACCCATTTCCAATTTTTTGTACAGTATCCCTTGGGTTGAAATACACTCTTTGGCTGTTCTCCAAATTAACTGCGAGACGCACAATACTCGGAAATCATTCATGAATTGCAAAAGTAAATATCCTACAAAGCGCTGTAGTGCAGTTCACGTATCGACCGTATCGTTCAAGACCAATAACCGCCATGTGGCTTCCTTTGGTGATCTACTTACAAACGTATTTTATCGATTACACCAAACTGCAATACTCAACATTGATATAATTTTTGAATGTGAATTAGACAATAATGGTGAATATAGTACGATCCATGTGTTGTCAACTTCGATATTCACTCTTCTAAATTGAATGCTGAATGTTCTGCCACTGTCGTCTGGACGCCGATAGAGTGGATATCCATCATTTCTAGTTTGTGTTCCGAAAGAAAAGCACGTGGATACCGTTTTGTGCATTTATTGTCAGACATACAAACCGAAGTGGGATTTTGGTGTCTGCAAGGTCCATGAACCATATTCGTTTTCATCACTTCGTATAATAATGGATCTTTCTCTGCATCAGGAATTTCCGCAGAAATGATTTCATCAATTTGATCTGGTGGAACCACTATCCACCATCCAAAGAAGAACATCGTAACTGTTGTTTGAAAAGTCGTGCTGTGACATCGTGACGATCGCTTGCTGATTGACCGCGATCTATAATACTGCACGTACTATGTCACCGCATCCTGGGAATACTCGTTCATGTGCCTTGGTGTGACGCCGACCGATATTAGCGCGACCACTTCGTGGCATCGTAACAAATTTCAATCTGAAATTGATCACATTGTGTGCGACATACATAACGCTTTCACTGAATAATTTTCAAAAATTTTTGAAGCAAACGACAAATTTGAACGATTCAAATAATTGAAAAACAAAACAAAAAAATTAAAAAAAAAATTTTGTCTGGAAAAAAAAAACTTTTTGGAACTGTCCAATTTTCCGACTTTTCCTCACGAAAAGCATACGGTTTTTTTATTTCCAAACCTTCCCCGATCCACACAGAATATTCTCTGAAAATTTCATCAAGATTGGTTCAGTCGTTCCCTTAGCGCTACTAACAAACAAACATTCATTCGTTTGTATGGAAAAAAGAAAAGGGCTGTTTTTAGGGGTTCCCGGCAAATATTCGAACTTTTCTTGCCGTAAAAACCATCCTTGAGACTCACCGAACATTTTAAAAAAAGAATTGGCGAAATTGGTCCAGGCGTTTTTGAGTTATGCGCTTACCAACACATTTTGCGATTCATTTTTATATATAAGATTATGTATACCTGTATACATATTTGCAAATTACTTACCAAATATGAAATTAAATTTTTTAAATATATTCAAAATATTAATTTCAAAAAAATATACGCAAATGCAACTATGTACTACGAAAGAAAGGACACGAATGCCGAAAAACGTCGCAGCGAACTGTTACGAATAAGAACACAAAGCGAGTTGCTGAACACTGGAAACTCGGCGCGATTCTCCTCTCCTCGTCGCCCTCTCGCCTATAAACCAAGAGTTGCCGCAACTAAAGTTGCCGTGTGTGATAAAGGACTTACTCAGCAGCAGATTATGGCTGACTTCATAAACGCAGTTTGCAATGCAACACTGCAATGCCTAGTGTTCATAATCGCATCAGACACAACCTTGGCAATGCCGCGTGTTCATTATTGCATGGCAATGCTTTTTTATGCGCAACATATGCCAAACTTGTGCATTGTTTTCATTTGTGATGCTTTAGTGGCATTTCATGGCGGCAAAAAGTAAACAAAAAACAGAATATAAATTTGTGGTGAAAATGGCGGATTTATGCTAAGTAAAAATGGTTTACTTTAAAGATTGTAGTTTTACTTATGATTTTTTAATATTTTCTGTATATGCATAGAGAAAAAAAGTGGAACCATGACAGGAAGATTTTTCCTTATAGAAATAAGATTGAAGTATGAGACAGATTTCGTTGCAAAAAAAAAAAAGAGGAACACACTTTGGGAGCAAATAATGCGGGATGTGAAGGAAATAGATAACACATTCCCATTCTCCAAGGACGAAAGTACTAGATGTTTTGTTAATATAATGGGCACCTACAAACGAATAAAAAAACACAACAACACATCTGGGGAAGGCGCAACAAATTGGGAATTTTTCCAAACATTGGATGAAGTTTTCGGCAGCCGCAGTAGTGTCCTTGTGCCTGATGCCATGCTGGAATCTTCCCTTGATTCCTTAATGCAAGATTTAAGTAATGATCCACCCGATAGCCCTACGGTGCTGGACTTAAATGCAACATTACCTAGTACCATCACTCCAAGAAATAAACTAACAAGAAAAAGCAATGTGTTAGAGTTTTTAAACAAGGAGTCGGAAGAAGATGCCAAAGTTATGAAGAAATTGTTGGACACGGAGGCAGAGAAGCTAGCAGTGGAAAAAGAAAAATTGGCCGAATTGAAAGAAAATCGTACACTGTTCCAGAAAATACTCGACAAATCTTAGAATTCAAGTTTGTTTTACGTTTAACCTTTATTATTTATTTTTCATATTAAGTTTTAAGTGCAAAATGAATTGTTTTTTGTTTATTTTTTCCTATAAGTGAAATATGAACTGACTGGTATTTTATTTATATTTTTTCTTTATTGCGTTTAATAAAGTTTAAAAAACAACTATAACTTTAAAGTCCAAACTGTTTTCAATTAGGCAGACAATAGCGCGGCCAGTGCATCCCTTTTTGCTTTTGCCTCCCTTTGTCCCGATGTAATCGTATCTTCGACTATTTGGGCCTCAGTATGTGAGTTTTCTTCATATATTTCATCGACTAAGTAGCCTTCATTTTCAATTATTATATTATGAACAATCATGCATGCCATTGTAATTAATTTTGGCATATATGGGCGTTGAGCTTCGATGTATTTGAGAATTCTAAATTTTTTTTAAAACACCAAATGCCTGTTCCACAACAACGCGAGTTGAAGACAGAATCGCATTGTATTTTGACTGCATTGGTGTTAAGAACCCGTTATCACGATAGGGCACCATAATTAACAATTCTAATGGATACCCTCCATCGCCCAACGAACGTGGCATGCACCTGGACAGCCGATAAATGCATCTATAAACTTCATTCGACTATCTACAATAGCCTGAAAAAAATATTTCCAGTTAATAATTATTATCATGCAAAAAAGTAAATTTTTTACTTGTGCAATGATTGAATGATTGGCTTCGAAATTGGAATATGAGTTACGTCGATGCATCCAATTACGAAAGGAAAAGGATTATACCGCAGGTTTGTAAATTCTTCATTTACTTGTTTTTGTTCCGCTGCAGTTTTGGGAAATTTGATTACATCTCCCTTCAAGCGGTAAATCATTTTAATTATTTTTAGAAACACCTTATATGCGAGGCCAGCTGCCACACCAAACCGATCGCTGACATCTCTGAAAGAGCAATTATTGCTTAGCTTCCAAATTGTTATTTGTAAAGCTTTTTTCAACGTTATTGCTATACGTCCTGTTTCACTTGAGTTCCACCAGGGCTTAATCGCAATCTGCAACTTCTTTACATTCAGGGTATTAGTTTTATCAACTTACTTAATACTCTACGTATTTTATAATAATAACCTGAAATGTACTTTTCTTCATTCGAAAATGAGAATAAAATACATCGTCTTCCATGCTTTCGATAACCTTACAAAAATTTTTGGTTTTTGGAATTCTTCTCCGTGAATTTTCGCTAGCTAATAATGCAAAACGACGGCGTTTTCTTTTGTTTATTATATTTTTGATAACACTGCTGCTTGATTCTCTATTATCAGCCAATTCTGAGGCTGTTTTCAAAAGAATACAGCAATATTCCTGCACATTCATTTAAAAAACCTTTGTTGTCGAATATGTTAATGTTAGTGATGCAAGGTCCCAATCTTTTGCGCGTTCATAAATGCAGTAAAATGCCAACAATTTATTTGGCAAAGCAGTGTTGCCATGCAATATTATAAATGAATTTCTTTGCAGTGTTGCATTGCAAACTGCGTTTATGAAGTCAGCCTATGTTTCTTTCCCTGAGCCGTTGTTTGTTCTGAGAACCGTAAGCGACATCGTGTCGCCATTCAAAGCTGTACATGCATGCACAACGGTCCAACTAACCATTCTATGCAACACATATACAGTGGGCTAATTTACCATTCTATGCCACACATATACAGTGGGCTAATTTACCATTCTACGACACGGCCTTCTTGACAAATCACACGTCCTCGTATGTTAAATCTAGGGCAAGATTTTCTCAGTTATCGTCAAATTTTATTAACCATTTACTTCATTAACTTTTATTTATATAAAGCTTACATTTACATTTCATAACATTTTCTTTCAAATCAAACTTAACAATTCTTCTTTTCTATAATTCCAATTTTGATGTGTAGTAATTCTTACCGATCTCCGCCACAACAAATCCTTCTGTTATGGTGCGATCATCACTGACCCCCGCCATAACAATTCTATCTGTTATGGTGCGGTCTCTATATCCCCTCTTGGGATTCTAAGTCAACTGCTGTGCCTTCTTTATCTCTATTTCTCATTTGAGAGTCAGATGCATCAAAAACTCATGTGCATACTTATAAGTTCTTTTGCTTATTAAAGACTTTAAGACATACCTGTCGCCATCTAGTTGTTCGATTATTTCGAACGGACCTTTAAATTTCGGATCAAGCTTAGTTTGGTGACGCTCTTCGTTTTTTAGTAACACATGGTCTCATACATTATATTTTATTATCTTTGCTTTATTCTTATCATATCTAAGTTTGTCATAATGAGCATTGGCCTCCATATTTTCCTTGGCTTGTTTTCTTATAGACTCTCTATCAATTACATTATCCTCTTCTTCACCTATTGGTAACAAACAGAGAGGTCTATATTCTCTACCAATTAGTAATTGTAGTGGACAGAGTTTTGTGACTCGATTGGCGGTGCAGTTCATTGCCAATTGTAATTCTGCTAAAGCATCTTGCCATGACCTCTGACTGGTTTCGACTGCTGTCAACATACTCTTAAGTGTGATCATTATACGCTCTACCTGGCCATTTGCCCTACTCGCGCCTGTAGCAATTAAGTGTACCTCAATCTTTTGGGAGGAACAAAATTTACGGAATCCTGAGCTTGCAAAATTACGTCCCTGCAAGTAATGGCGGAAGTGTCTGATACCATTGACTACTGCTAGCGTTTCTAATTCGTACGAATGATATTTACGGAATCCTGAGCTTGCAAAATTACGTCCCTGCAAGTAATGGCGGAATTGTCTGATACCATTGACTACTGCTAACGTTTCTAATTCGTACGAATGATATTTTGACTCAGCAGGGAATGTGCATTTACTATAATATTCTACCACATGGAGTTTGCCAATAATTTTATGCAACAATATACATAGCACCATAGCCAATCGAACTTGCATCGGTGTGCAATTCGATTGCATGTTTCGGGTCGAATATAATCAACACAGGTGTCTGCGTCAATACTGTTATAATTTTAGTCCTTATTTGCTCATGTTGCTGTTGCCAAGAAAAATCAACATTTTTCTTTGACGTGAGTTGATACAAAGGCTTAAGCGTTTCCGAGAATTTTGGAACGTCAAAAAAGTCTTGCGGTATTTTTGCTAGTAGGCGCTGAAAACGCGTAGTTCTAGTTTTATTCGTCGCATCGGGTCATGCTATACCTTTTTGGAAAGCTCATTTCACGCGCTAACACGTGTTTGATTGATTGTCGTTTCTTTTAAGTCGTTCGTGAGTTATAGCGTCGCAAACATGGAGCAAAATAAAGAGAAAATACGGCATATTTTACAGTACTACTACGATAAAGGCAAAAATGCATCTCAAGCCGCCAATAAAATTTGTGCAGTTTATGGACCCGATACAATTTCCATTTCCACCGCACAACGATGGTTTCAACGTTTTCGTTCTGGTGTAGAGGTGGTCGAAGATGCGCGACGCTCCGGAAGGCCTGTCGTCGAAAATTGCGATAAAATCGCTGAATTGGTCGAAAGAAACCGGCATAGTAGTCATCAAACTGCTATGAACCATTTGAAGAAGCTTGGAGTCACTAAGAAGCTCGATGTATGGGTGCCACACGAATTGATTCAATATAAATACCGCAAGACTTTTTCGACAACCCATTATTAAATGAAAATCCCGCCTTTCTCAATGTTTCTAATACGATACGCAACCGTTCTAAAGCTTTTTCTTTAGTTTCGGCTATAACCAACACGTCATCAATATAAACTACAGCGCATGAGTGTGCCAGTGATCCCAATGCTCTTATTATGGCCCTCTGGAAAACAGAAGGTGCATTTTTCAAGCCAAAAGGCATGGTCAAAAACTCGTACTGACCCTCTGACGCCAGGTTTTTTCTTCCTCGCCTAGCCTATAGGGACGTCGTTGCACTGTCTTTTGTGGATCTAGTAACTTAATTTCCAACAGCCCTGTCGAGACTCGAGTTTTTGATATTCCGCTAATAAACCAGTCAGCGTAGCATTTTAGGATATCTGTTAAGACAATTTTATCGAAATCAACTAAATCTGTATCAGAACTTATAATATCCTCATAATCAGTTAAAGTCACCATATTTATTATTTTCGTTTTATAAATTTGTAATTTATCAGCGTCTATCATTACGCCAAAGCCTTGGCTAAGAATCTCTCGACCAACTAACACCATGTATTTCAAATACTTGTCTAAAATTACGTGTAACAAAATCTCAAAGCAGTATTGATCAATATTTATATTACACAAAACTTGTTGAGTGCTATAAATTGCATTGTTACTTATGCCATTGAGTTTTACAACATTATTAACTCTTTTCCCTTTAAACTTATGGACTACACTTTCCTTAACTAGCGAGCATTCTGCATCAGAATCAAAACAAAATGGAATAGACTCACCGGATGTCTTTATTGTTCCAGAGGGTGGAGCTACTGCGCAGATATCCACACACTTCTCAGAAATTCTTTCATTTCCACCTGATCGGCCTTTAGGACACGCGGTTACAAAGTGCCCAATTTCGTCACATTTGAAGCATTTGACACCAGATCGATCCTTCACACCCTGTTGTAGGTTTTGCCTTTACCCTGGCCCTTCTGCAAACGTGCCCGACATTCGCATATTTATGTCCAATCTTTCCGCAGTAATTGCATTTCACCAGGGATGGAGGTTTGAACTTTTTACGATTCGAGCCAGTTGCATCGTCTTCTATGCTGCGCTTCATGAAGGAGTTGTTGTTGTAGCTCATTGCGAGTTTTTACATTGTTGGTAAAAATCCAGCGCGCCAACTTGCTGTCAACTTGCGCCATGTGAGCCAAAGTTACAGACACAGCTATTTCTTCTAACTCCTTGGCTTTCCATTTGAACATAAGCATCGTGACAATCCTGCTGCCGTATTCAGCAAAGCCTTCTTCTGGTTTCGGTCAACCATTCAATACATTGAGAACCATGCCAGCAGAAGTTTCAATTCCAACAAAACGCTGAAGAAACAGTTCCCTGAACTTCGCCCAAGTGATGCCGGCAAAACATATTTGTGAAAGCCACTGTGAAGCGGTGCCTTCTAATGCCTTACTTAGTGCTATCACCAGATTGCTACCTTGGAGAACGTTATCAGCAAAAATGAGGTCCACCGTGCTACACCAAGATGAGGGCTCCGCTCTAGCAACGTCAGGGTTAAATTTTGGTAGAGTAATGTGTGACACCTTACCATCGGATTGCGGCGCATGTTTTTAATTATTTCCATCAGGTTGCGATTTTGCAGTTCCAACGCTAACAAATGTGGATCAGTAGGCAAAGCAGATCCCACTTCTGATGTCTGAGATGATTCATTTAATTCCATTTTCACGCAGCAAGTTCTGTTCGTCTCTGTGGCAAAATCAGGGAGCTTGCTGACAAATCAGTGAATATGGTAACCCTATTCTTATCAGTTGTTCGCCGCCGTATTTGAATAGCTCGGCCGGCAATCCATCACCTACCGCCGTTTTCTTGTTCTTCAGACGGGTCAGGCAGTAAAATGTCTGCTCCATTGTCATCGATGGGAGAATCGGGTTCGCCTTCTACTAGCGTTATACTTTCACTGTCATTCAGGAGGCTGGAAAAGTGTTTCCTACATAGTTTTAGTATGCTCTGTGTATCAGTCACTAGATCACCTCTGGGAGTTCTACAAGAGTATTCTCCGGTTTTTAAACCTTCTGTTAGTCGCCGCATCTTTTCGTACAATTTTCGAGCAATACCCCTGTAGCCCAGCTTGCCAAGCTTTTCGTACTCATTTCGTCTCTCTTTTTTTGTCTGCAAATGCGTCTCGCTTCCCTCTTCAACTCTCGGTATCTATTCGATCCCGAACGTGTCGGAGTTGATTGTAACGTTGCGAGGTAGGCAGCCTGTTTTCTCTCCGCTACGACACGACACTCCTCATCGTACCACCTCTTTTCGGTTGCACCTGCATGTAAGGAGCTTTAAATGCCGTTCTACAGTTCCCTTACACCAAGTTGTCATAGGTGTGCTCAAAGCTCGCATAGAAGGCATCTTTGGTCACTCCGTCCTTCTCTTCCGTCGGGGAGTGGGCAGAAATCAGCGATATTTTTAAGAACTTCGCTTTGATGCAGAATGTTGCTAGACGTTCATCCAGAGTGAATGACGGTATTTGGCGATAGAGTCTTTTTGCCCCAACAAATCCCACACCAAACTTGCGCTCCGTTAAATGGCCACAAGGACCTACTCATCTCAGCCCTTGTCCCGTTTATAGTATTTCTTAAATGGTGATCAGCGACACCTTCCCTACATAGGGACCCGATATTCCAGGTGCATGCTCCCTAATCGTAGTCCCTATTTCGGTTGCCATTGTTACATCATTTGCCCAGTGCGTTTGGAAAAATTTCACAATCCTTTATTTAGGTAAGCAATCGAGTTTCTTGTATGTATGTATGCATTTAGCAATCGATATCGGGTTGCTTAAAATCATGAACTTCACTCATATAAGTTAATTAACCTTCTTTATGTTACTGGAGTTGTCATAAAGCCATAATGGCAGTGCATTTGGAAAAATTCTGAAATTTTATATTTAGGTATAGATATCGTATTCTCGTATATACACAAATAGCAATCGATATTGGGTTGCTTCAAATCATTAACTTCACATATTTAAATCCAAAATCTTAGGTACATATAAAACCGCTTTTATCGTATATACAGAGTTAGCAATCGATTACGAGTTGCTTCGAATCATTTATTTAACATATTTAAGTTAATTAACCTTCTTCATCTTACTGAGGTTGCCATAAAGACATAACGGCAGTGCATTTGGAAGAATTCCTGAATATTATATATAGTTATAAAGTTGAATTTTTTGTATACACGCATTTAGCAATCGATATTGAGTTGCTTCAAATCATTGACTTCACACATGTTTTAATCACTGCCCGCTTCACTCAGAGAACTTAAAAGTAAAAAATGTTAACATTTCACAGCGCGAATTCTGTGCTTGTGAGGTGAATTCCCTACTATAAATCTAACGAATGTTCGCTGTCGAACCTGCACCTTCTCTATGTTTTTAAGTTCTCTGCTTCACTTACCACTTGCTACTTGCTTTATTTTAAAATAAAAAAAAACCTCGGGATTCACCACTTGTTTGTATATTTTTTCTTAACAATATAAATTGAACACTCAACTTGTATGTATGTGTTTTAACAATAGAATCTACACTTGATTTGTGGGTTTTCCTTTTTTTAACAATATAAATTAACTTCAATTTAAAATAAACTTCAATGGAACAAATGGAACGCTGAGTAGCGGTGGCGGAAAAGCGACGTCGATTTATTGTGTGTGTGGATCCTGGGCTCTTGCGTGTGGGTGGTGTTGATGTTGATTGTGGTGATGTCGAGGTGAATGTGGTGAGTGTAGCGTGTTAGTGATGGGTGTAGGTGTGGTGTGAGGCAGGCGACTAAAGGTCATTTAGTCATCCCGGCCCCCCTAGGCGGCTACGACGCTGCTGAGACCTGAGGTGCGGCGCGGACGCGGTCGTTGTTTCTGGCGTCGTGTTGACGTCCCATTATGTGGCCGCCGGGCACGGGATGATGATGGCCCTATGGTTCGACGGGACCGTGCATCCCGGCTTAATGGCGGTCGTCGTACTGCGCCGCGGTTCGGGCCGGCAGGAGGTTGGCTGGTGTCGTTCCGCGTTGTACGGTGCAACATGGTGTGATGCGGCCGCATACAAATCTGGTACAGGTTGCCCGACGTACATTCGTGGGTTTGGTGGATGGCGTCAGGCAATTGAGACAATGGCCGTGCGCTTGCACGACCAACCGGCGTTGCTGAGGTGGCGCATTGTGGCAGCCGGTGGGGTCGACGACATAGAGGTCATCTAAGGCGTTGTGGGTCTGCGACTGGCGCGTGTGTTGACGGCAATGCTACCGTTCCACTCCGAGGCGCCGTTGGTGTGGTTGTTCGGGGCGCTGCAACTGGGGCAGCGGCTTGGCGTGGCACATTGACAACCGAACGAGTGGTTGGTGTCGGGGCTGCTGGCATGTCTGCATCCATATTGATCTGTTTGGAAGAGTGTTATTTCAATTAGAATTTGGTTGTATATAGGACATATGAGCATGGCTACCACGTTATCCGGCATGAGCGGGTCGTTAGGTTAATCGACAACTTTTGTTGTTTCGGGTTTTATCTTAAATATAAATATATATATTTATATAAATTTTATTTTATATTTTGTTTTTATATTCGGTTTATTTTAGAGGTTTATCGGGTTTCGTTTCACGGTTATCGGCGATCGGTAAGAATCATAGTTTGACGAGCGGTCTTGTTAGCTTTCCGGATTGCGTACGGAGATCGACTACGCGAATATGACCGTCGGAGCCTAGATAAAGCTTCTCTATGCGGCCCAGCCGCCATTCGGTAGGTGGCAGGCAATCGTCGTGAATCAGGACACAATCTCCAACTTTTGGCGTATTTTCTGTATTTTTCCATCGGTACCTCTTGTAGAGGTCCTTTATATAGTCTTCTTTCCATCGGCTGCTGAAATTTTGATGGAGAATTTTAATTCTTTCCCATCTATTTAATAAGGATAGCGACTCCACGCCTGGCTCAGGTGTGGTCAGAATGGGTGCTCCTTTTAGGAAATGCCCTGTAGTTAGGGCTGTGAAGTCGGAGGGATCTTGCGTTAAGGGCTGTGAGTGGCCGTGAGTTGAGAACGGCTTCAATTTTAGCTAATAATGACGTGAATTCTTCATAATTAAATTTATAGCTACCGGCTAGCTTCTTGAAATGAGATTTGAAGCTCTTTGCAGATGATTCCCATAAACCACCCATATGAGGAGCGCTTGGAGGTATAAATTGCCAATTGATACATTGAGAGGCGTACTTTGGTACGATATCAGGGGACACTTGTTTTAAGAAATCCACAAACTGTTTTTCTGTGGCTCGTTGGGTTCCTATGAATGTTTTGCCATTATCGCTCATGATTTTGGATGGGAAGCCACGTCGAGCGACGAAGCGAGCAAATGCCGCGAGAAAAGCCTCCGTCGTCAGATTAGTACACAGCTCAAGGTGTACTGTCTTTGTCGCGAAACATACAAAGACAGCCACATAGCCTTTAATGAGAGTGGGAGATCTTTATTTGAAAAGGCCCAGCAAAATCGACACCTGTGGTCGTGAAAGGCAGAGCGAAATTGCAGCGTTCCGGTGGAAGTGCTGCCATAATCTGCGTTCCCATTTTTTGCTTATCGTAGTGCAGATCTTGCACATGAAAATGCATTTTTTGATCTGGGGCTTAAGACGGGGAATATAATACTCTTGGCGTACCATATGTTGCATAAGGCGCTGTTCGGCGTGCAACATTAATACATGGATGTAATTCAGGAGTCATGTGGCAAAAGGAGACTTCTCAGGTATTATGATGGGGTGGCATTCGTTGTAAGTCAGACTTGATTTAGCGAGCCAGACCTTTCGTGTCTAAAAATGGGCTTAGAACTAAGAGTAAGCTCTTCTTATCAATTGGCATAGACTCTCTGAGTAATGATATGTCGCGCCTGAAGTAGCGCGTTTGGGTTGATGCGATAAGCGCGACCTTTGCTTTTTGTAAGTCCTGGTGCGTCAATGTATCGCAATGGGTGTAAGTTACTCCTTTAACTTTAAGTTTAAGTTGCTCTATGAATTTGAGCATATATGCGACTACTCTGAGGGCTCGAGGGAACGATGAAAATCGTTCAAGCATTTCATTATCATTTGAGAGGTTTGATTAGAAATATATGTTTTCCACGAGTGTGGTGGCTTTTCTAACCAGGCTAGAACGATTTCGGAATCGGACCATAGATATAATTTGCATTTGGTCATGTTCATGTGGGTCTGCACTATGGAAACCAGCTTTGCTAGTAGCAGAGCGCCACAGAGTTCAAGTCGTGGTAGACTTATCGTTTTGAAAGTGCTACTTTTTCTTTTGCCGCTAGCAGGTGGCTTGTGGTTGCGGTGTCGCTTTGGATGCGCACAAAGATCGTGGCACAATATGCCTTTTCAGAGGCATCGCAGAAGCCGTGTAGTTCCACTTTGTATTCGGGGGAATAGTTTACCCGCCATGGAATTTGTATCTGCGAGATGTCTTTCAGATTATTAGCAAACTGGGGCCACTTTTCCGTCTTCTTAAATCAGGATTTTCGCTTGTAATCATAATTGGCGTAAGCCATCCTGCGGGGTCAAAAAATTTTGCCATTGAGGATAAAATTTGCCTCTTTGTTAGGGCGGATAATGCGGTTATGGACTCTGTCGTGTATGAGAACTGGTCCGATATCGCATTCCATTGGATGCCCAGTGTTTTTGTTATACTTTCCTTTTCAAATTAGTATCCAACTTGTTATCGTTTGGTATATTTTTTAAGATACTTGGGTGATTAGCTGTGATCTTTTTTTGAGGAAACCCTGCGGTGTTGAGTGCCTTTATCACTTGTGATAAGGACTCGAATGCTTGTGAGAGGCTGTGGCTCCTAGGCAGGATATCGTCTACATACGTTTGTGTGTTTAAGACTTGTGTTGCCAGAGGTAATTCTGACTTTGTGTCTTCTGCCAGTTCGTGGAGTGTACGAATGGCGAGATATGGGGCGCAGTTTACGCCAAAGGTAACTGTTTTTAATTTAAAGTCACGTAGTGGACTATTGGGAGATTTTCGGAAAATAATTCGTTGAAAATCTTGATCATCTTTATGTACGACTATTTGTCGCTACATTTTTTCAACATCCCCATTGAAAACGTACATACATATTTGTATATACGCCAATTTAATATGAGGAGCATTAAATCTGGTTGGAGTGTGGGTCCCTTGAATAGAATGTTATTGAGGGAATTCTCCGAGCTAGTGCATCTGGAGGCATTAAAGACAACCCTAACTTTTGTTGTTTTTTTGTCAGGCTTTACTACTGCATGGTGTGGCAAGTAGAATGAGTGATATTTGCCTTTTATGATTTTTTCGCATGGGCTTACTTCCCCCATGTGATCTAAATGGAGGTATTCTTCTAAGACACCATTATAATGTTGTTTGAGCTCACCTTTTCTAAGTAAGTTTTTATCCATACTTAGAAACTGTTGTATTGCAGAGGTGCGAGAGTGATCTATGGCGAATATATCTGGAAATTGTTATTTAAATGGTAGTCGTACGACATACCGACCATTTCCTGATCTAGTAGTTTTGGCTTTGTAAAAGTTTTCAAAATACTGATCTTCTGGCGTTGTAAATGAAATGGGAGGGAGTTCTTCTAACTCCCAAAATTTCCTTAATTGTGAATTAAGGAATTCATTGGATATCTCTTCCACTTGAGTTGTCATGGTGGTAACTGGTTCTGTCACTAGTCCACTTAGTATCCAACCGAATATAGAATTTTGAGCTAGAAGGGTGTTTGAAATTTTTTCAACCCCTTCTAGAATAATTTGAGGTATAAGATCGCTGCCTAATAGAAGATCTATTTGAGCGGGGGTGTTGCAGTTAGGATCTGCTAGCTTTAGGTGTGTAGCCTTTTGTCAATGCTTGCTATTTATATGATAGCTTGGAAGCATGTTTGTAAGTTGCGGTAAGACTATAGCTTCTGCTTGAATGCGCTTATCCGCTTGGGGGGAAATTAGGGTGATGGGGCAGATTTTATTTGAGTTTTGTACTACTCTTCCACCCATTCCCGTAATTTCATAATTGGCTTGTTTTGTTGGTAGCTTTAGCCTATTTTGTGCCCTAGACTCTATGAATGATCGTTGTGATCCTTGGTCTATTAGGGCTCTCAATTTGAACAGTTCTCCTCGGTGTTCGATGGAGATAACTGCTGTGGGTAGTAGTACCCTACTGTGATTCTCGCTGTGTAGCGTTTGAGTTTTTAAAGCCTTTGAGCAACATGGTGTCTATTGGCAAATTTCGGGATTTTGTGTTTCGGGAGTTGGGGTTGCAACTAAACCCATGGCTCTTTTGGAGAAAGCGCTACTTTGGGGTGTGCTAGGAAAGTTATTGAAATGCAACATTGAATGATGCCTTTTGTGGCAATATACGCAATTGAATTTGCTTTCGCAATTATTGGGATTATGTGAGTAGGACAAGCAGTTTGTACAGAGTCTTTTTGCTCTGACAAAATTGTTCCTTTCATTGATATTAAGTTTTTTAAACTTTTCGCAAGCTTTCAGCTTGTGCCCTCCTTTACAGTTTGCATGACGTTTGTTTATATTGTTCGGATGTGAACGATTGATTTTTGAAGAAGCTTCTGTTTAAATTGTGGTTGTTACTAGCTTGGGGTCTAATAAAACTTCGATTTAGGCTGTGTTGAACGTTTTTAGTTCTGACCGTTTTTTATCTACCCTTTCCGATATTTCATATTGGGTAGTTAAGAAATCTTTCATCTGTTGCCACGTTGGGCACTTTCTTCGTGATGAGAGCGATTGCTCCCACAGAAGCAAAGATTTTTCCGGTAATGCCGCGGAGCATATATTTACCAGTATGGGGTCCCAATTGTCTGTGGTAATATTCTGTGTCGCTAGAACCGACAAGCAATTTGAGACAGTGGATTGAAGTTTTATAAATTCTTCACTTGTTTCTTTCTGAATTTTTGGTAAATTCATTAATATTGTGATTTGTTCGTAGCGAGCCTTTAGAGCTTCCCAAGCATAATTGAAATTTTCGTCATTAAGAGCGAACTGCTTGACCTTTTGTTTTGTAACGGAAGTGATACAATTTTTGCGCTTGTTATAAATTAGGATGGTTTATGTACACGGCCCGTAAACATGTCCTGGAAGGACGGCCATTGTTCGTAATCCGTGAAATATTTCCGTATCACATGCTGGCACTTTAAGGTGAATGCCTGAACTCGCTTCTTGGCTTTGAATTTGTGGCAGCTCTACTCTTAGTTGTGGAGTAGGTGCAATTGCTTTTATTAATCTCAATTGATCGGAGATCATAGCTCTCGTTTCCTCGTACTGGTCTAAGCAGTTTTCGTATTTGTATAGAATTTATAGAATTGCGTCATACGCAGCTTGGAGACGTGTCCAGAAATTGCCTAGATTTTCTTTTTTGATTTCTAATACCGATTCAGAATTGTCCTGAATCGGTGAAGATGAAAATCGAGTGCAGTATCGAATTAAACTGTCACTCTCAGCAATAAACTTAGTATATGAAATATCTTTATTTTTTTTTGCTTTGTAGCACCTTGCTTTGAGCGTGTATCTTCAGCAGGTGTACATGGCTCTTTTCTTCAGAAATCATTTTTTGTACTTTCAGATATTATGTCGATTTAGATTCCTTAGAATCTCCGTTCATTTAGATAATAGGTAGAAATATCATAAAATATGAAAAAGAAAAAATTTCTCTCAGTGTATATCTGGTAACAATAAATACGTTTGAATCTAAGATAAGCGGTTTGAATGTTTGCTGTATACACACGTATCGAATAACGAACGCGTATTTCGTTTTCCTTATTCCTAATAGTTGTGCTATTAATTTGTTTTGTTTTCTTTCTATTTTATTTATTGCTTCGTATTCCTAATAGTTGTGCTATTAGTCTGTTCTTGTTTTATTTCTACTTTATTTATTGCTTCGCACTCGTTAGTTTATAATTGCGTATGCGGGCGATAATGAGAGAACGCAAAAGGTTAATGGCCTCTGAGTCTGCACGTGCGTGTTTATGTGCATAGGTTATATGCTTAAAATGTTTAGTTGCAATCCTGCTTGCTTGTATACATATTAACAAGGACAAGGGGTATTACTGAAAATGTGCCGATTTGGTCTTTGAATATAGAATATATAGTTAAATGCTAATATGCGCTTTGGCTACCAATTCTTGGTTTTTTTTTCGTATATATTTGTAATTTTTTTTTTTTGAATTAATAGAGTGTAATTTTTTCCTTATTAAACGGTTGCATTTGCCGCACCGAAATTTTTCCCAAAATATTTAAATTGTAATTTAAAATTTAATTTAATTCTGTACCCTATGTACGTTATATGTATGTACATATATACCGTACGAATAACGCGGGAGAAGAAAATTGGTGAGATGCAGGTATGCACTCTAAGTACACATTGGAATTTGTGCAATTTTGTAGAAATTGATATTTATTATAATATTTATACATACATATGTGTGTATGTTGTTTTCCAACTTTGGTTGGTACTTATATGCCAATATATGTATAAATAAATATAATATATGAATATAAGCATTTGCATATATGTATGTATGTTGCATTTTATTATTTTTATTTTTTCTTTTACTGATCGAATTTGTCCAAGCTTACTATTTGCGCAATCCTGCTTATACTTTTGGAGTATAAGGGGTATTGCCAACACAGGTACACAAGGGTAAGCGTAAATAGGACCTTTTTTCTTAGATATGTATATGCCAGTATATAATAACAAGTCCGTTCTTTTCGAATGTAACTTTATTAATTAATTCCAATTTTAAATCCTTACAGCTAGGAAGTTAACATAATGTATGTGAGCTTAAAACTAATGAGTGCAAATGTTTATTTTTGTTGTTATTATTATTTAAGGAAAGAGAGAATTTAGTTTAAGAAAGATCAATTAGCCAGTATGGAAATTGTAAAATGAGAAAAAGAGATATGAGAGGATAAGTAAGACAGGTAAAAAAAAGAATGAAGAGAGAAGTGTGTGTTGTTGGTAGTGGGAGTATTGGTATATGACTATATATATAATTATATATTTTAGGATATACTGTTCATACATTTATTGGAGGTAAATACATATATATATAGCGTGCCAACCTGTTTTTCGGTTTCCCGGAAATTAACCGTAAGTTGAAACAGTTTGGCGGCAACAGTTTTCTTAAAATGTTAATCCGACTTGAATACAGTTTTCATGGATATGAACTGTACCTGTTACCAACATACATAGATGAAAATAAAAATTTTTTAAATAATAAGTGGAGTCGATACAACTCACTTTGAGCCGCTTCAAGGGGCTAAGGACTGTGACTGCAATAACGAGAGGGGGATATGCCGATGTCTGTGATACGTTTCCTATCCGTTTTTTTTTTCCGAACTGCTTTTTGTTGTGTTGTTGTCGATGTTGGTTTCCTTTCCTGTTGTTTTTATATACTATATTTTTTTATGTTATTTATTTATAATTAAATTTTGTTCTTTTTGTTTAAATTAATTTTTTGTGGTTTTCGCGCCCGATTATTTCACTATTATTAAACGCGCCCGTTTTGATATTTGAGCCACTTTTATTTTTCGCGTCCGGTGTTTGAAGGGTTTTTTTTTGTTTGTGTTCTTTTAACTTTCGGATTTTGCCACACAATCTTCAATGTTTATAATATTTTTATCACTTCATTTGTGAATATACATATATATGGGGTTTGTTTTGTTGTTTTGGTAATTGCACTGTTGGCCTGTTTTTAAAGCGGTGTATTAGTTAGCCACCGATGCCCAGAGCATACCTAAATTATGGAGGGAAAACTTCTCCAGCCTGCTGAATGGCAGTGAACGCACAACACCAGGAGAAGACGAACCCGATACCCCAATCGATGACGATGGATCAGACGTTCCATTGCCCGACCATGAAGAAGTTCGAATAGCAATTGCCCGCCTGAAAAACAACAAAGCGGCAGGGGCCGATGGATTGCCGGCCGAGCTATTCAAACACGGCGGCGAAGAGCTGATAAGGTGAATGCATCAGCTTCTTTGCAAAATATGGTCGGACAAAAGTATGCCCAACGATTGGAATTTAAGTGTGCTATGCCCAATCCATAAAAAAGGAGACTCCACTATCTGCGCCAACTACCGTGAGATTAGCCTCCTCAACATCGGATATAAGGTTCTGTCGAGCGTATTGTGTGAAAGATTAAAGCCCACCGTCAACAAACTTATTGGACCTTATCAGGTGGCTTTAGACCTGGCCAAATCTTGGAAAAGACCACACACCACCTCTTCGTCGATTTCAAAGCTGCTTTCGACAGCACGAAAAGGAGCTGCCTTTATGCCGCGATGTCTGAATTTGGTATCCCTGCAAAACTAATACGACTGTGTAAACTGACGTTGAGCAGCACCAAAAGCTCCGTCAGGATCGGGAAGGACCTCTCCGAGCCGTTCGATACCAAACGAGGTTTCAGACAAGGCGACTCCCTATCGTGCGACTTCTTCAATCTGCTGCTGGAGAAAATTATTCGAGCTGCAGAACTTAATCGAGCAGGTACAATCTTTTATAAGAGTGTACAGCTGCTGGCGTATGCCGATGATATTGATATCATCGGCCACAACACCCGCGCCGTTAGTTCTGCTTTCTCCAGACTGAACAAGGAAGCAACGCAAATGGGTCTGGTAGTGAACGAGGGTAAGACGAAATATCTCCTGTCAACAAACAAACAGTCGTCGCACTCGCGACTTGGCTCTCACGTCACCGTTGACAGTCTTAACTTTGAAGTTGTAGATAATTTCGTCTATTTAGGAACCAGCATTAACACCACCAACAATGTCAGCCTGGAAATCCAACGCAGGATTACTCTTGCCACCAGGTGCTACTTCGGACTGAGTGAGCAATTGAAAAGTAAAGTCCTCTCTCGACGAACAAAAGCCAAACTCTATAAGTCGCTCATAATTCCCGTTCGGCTATATGGTGCAGAGGTTTGGACGATGACAACAACCGATGAGTCGACGTTGCGAGTTTTCGAGAGAAAAGTTCTGCGAAAGATTTATGGTCTTTTGCGCGTTGGCCAAGGAGAATATCGCAATCGATGGAACGATGAGCTGTACGAGATATACGACGACATTGTCATAGTTCAGCGAATAAAAAGACAGCGGCTACGTTGGCTAGGTCATGTTGTAAGGATGGATGAAAACACTCCAGCTCTGAAAGTATTCGACGCAGTACCCGCCGCGGGAAGCAGAGGAATAGGAAGACCTCCACTCCGTTGGAAGGACCAAGTGGAGAAGGACTTGGCTTCGCTTGGAATATCCAATTGGCGCCACGTAGCAAAGAGAAGAAACGACTGGCGCGCTGTTGTTGACTCGGCTATAATCGCGTAAGCGGTGCCTACGCCAGTAAAGAAGAAGAAGTATTAGTTATACTTTTACTGCAACTGCACTTTATGCTTCACATACATATGTCGGTGTGTATATAATGTTTTCCCTTTTTTGTGGTTACCGCAATATAAATAAACTCGCACTGTTTGCACTTTTTATTTTATTTTTTTCAATAGTGCCTTTCTTTAAGGCTCGAAGGACCATGAATACTGCACCCTCTGCATTAGTATCCACTAATTAAGAATGTATGTACATCGGCTTTATATAGAATATCCACTAATTAACAATATATGTACATCAGCTTTATATAGAATATCCACTAATTAAGAATATATGTACATCGGATTTATATAGAATATCGTTCACCAGCTTCGTGCTGACACGAAAAAATTTTAATCCCTCGGATTGTAGTATATTAAATTAGAGTAAAAAGAGTTCACACGCTTAAAATGCTGGCACGCCACTGTTTTATTCACTCGGCTTAGGAATCGAAGAAAGGGTTCACAAGTAATGATGACGCGCAAATGTCTGGATCACTAAAAGTATGCGTAGAAGGACGGCGATCGAAACTGGTGATAGACGGGCTCGATAGTAGATTCGAAACTGAACTGCTGTGTTCCTGGCTGGTATCCCGCTCCGTGTAATCGAGTGTGGTGTGTATGTGATTGCCTGAGTGTGAGATACTCTCACATGTGGGTTGTATTGATGTGGACTGTGGGGATGTCGAGGTGAGTGTGCGTGTTAGAGATGGGTGTAGGTGTGGTGTGGGGCAGGCGACTAAGGCTCATTTAGCCACCATAGTATCAAATTCCACTTCTATTTCATAATAAATGGTCTCGATTACACATATGCGGATCAGAGACCTCTGTATGTTTTGGTCGAAGGAATGAAAAGAATAAAACAAGGAAGAAAGTCTCTGGCAGAGTTCCATCAGCTATGAAAGAATATGTGAACCAAGAAGCTGTAAGAACATTCATTCTCGGTCTGAACAGCAAATATACCAGCGGCACACTCTACAGCCACAATCCGAAGGACTTAGAAACAGCAAGTACGATATATCACGATAATGTAAACTCACAATTCGATGGATTACATCGCTGTACCAACACCCAAACAGAAGATATCAGGAGGAACCATAAATGTGCAGGCGCAATACAATCAAACTGCACCCAGACAACAGCACCAATCAATGAACGTAGATTCCACAGCAACACACGAGATCCGCAAACCAAAATAGGAATCTTCCTTCTTCTTCTTAACTGGCGTAGACATCGCCTACGCGATTATAGCCGAGTTAACAACAGCGCGCCAGTCGTTTCTTCTTTTCGATACGTGGCGCCAATTGGATATTCCAAGCGTAGCCAGGTCCTTCTCCACTTGGTCCTTCCAACGGAGTGGTGCTCTTCCTCTTCCTCTGCTTCCCAAGGCGGGTACAGCGCCGAATACTTTCAGACCTGGAGTGTTTTCGTCCATTCCGGCGACATGACCTAGCCAACGTAGCCGCTATCTTTTAATTCGCTGAACTATGTCAATGTCGTCATATATCTCATACAGCTCATCGTTCCATCGAATGCGAAATTCGCCGTGGCCAAAGCGCGTCGACTCATCAGTTGTTGACATCGTCCAGGCCTCTGCACCATATAGCAGGACGGGAATTATTAGTGACTTAGGAGTTTGGTTTTTTTTTGTTGAGAGAGGACTTTGCTTCTCAATTGCCTACTCAGTCCGAAGTAGCACCTGTTGGCAAGAGTTATCCTGCGTTGGATTTCCAGGCTGACATTGTTGGTGGTGTTTACGCTGGTTCCAAGATAAACGAACGAGCGAGTGCGACGACTATTTGTTTGATGACAGGAGATATTTCGTCTTGCCCTCGTTCACTGCCAAGCTCATTTGTTTTGCTTCCTTGTCCAGTCTAGAGAAAGCAGAACTAACGGCGCGGGTGTTGAGTCATTTGAAATCGACGAAGAGGTGGTGTGTGTCGATTCTCCTTTCACGGGTCTTTTCCAAGATTTGGCGCACGGTGAATATCTGGTCCGTTGTTGATTTGCAAGGTCTAAAGCCACACTGATAAGGTCCAATCAGTTTTTTACGGTGGGCTTTAATCTTTCACACAATACGCTCGATAGAACCTTATATACGATGTAGGAATCATCCTACACTACAAAAAAAAAAAAAAAAAAAAACAGCGATGTATAATCGTCAAATACAAGGACTACCCCTAAATAATTCATTTCGCGGGGATCTTCAAAAAATAGAACGAATTCCTTCATCTCGTAATTTCAACGCACCGTAGAAGACGCAACGTACATAAGTATGTATAAACCAAATGCATGGAGAAGCACGACTAAGCGGCGACTATAAATAGAAGAGAGGCTTTGTTTTTCTCAAGCGAGTGATTGAACTGTCGTGTCTTCAACGCCACTGAAGGGATACGGGCAAAGCATCGACACTGGAGCAACAAATAACTATATAAGCTCTAAATGCAATATCGGTGAGCCAATTAAACCTATTAAAGTGAAAACTCTTCATGGTTTCTTAATAGCAAACTCCAAAAAAGAGTATCAGTATTAGACAATTTCCTTACATTTTTTGAAACTGATGCTTTAGAAGAATTTGATATGCTTCTGGGCGAACAGGGACTCAGAACAGCCAAATCAATGATTAACCTTTTCGAGTATAAGCTCAATTATAAATATAAGGCTAAGAAAGAAAGGGAAATTTGGCAAAAAATTAATTATACAGTAAGCAGTAAAAAATATAGACCTGAAATTGAAAAAATAATGTAACAAAATGAAGGTACTAACTCAATATTACCATTTACTACCACTGTACAAGCCACAATAAAGAAGAAATTCCAAAATCCTATCTGGACAAAAAATATCCGTACCCTATATCTGATAATGATTTTATTAACAAGGAAATAAATAAACTTTTAGAAAGTGAAATAATCCAACCGAGTAAAAGTCCGTACAATTCACCTATTTGGACAGTTGCTAAAAAAGGTACCGGGAAACCTGAACGTAGAATGGTTGTAGACTTTCAGAAGCTAAACGTTCAAACTATTACAGATAAATACCCCATACCTGATGTAGCTATGACAATACAAAATCTTGGTAATGCAAAAATATTTTTAACTTTAGATTTGAAATCTGGATTTCATTCTTCAGTAAGAATATGACAGAAAGAAAACAGCATTTAGTGTAAATGGAGCCAAGTATGAATTTCTTTGCATGCACTAATGAAAAGTCACACTTTTTCAAGACTCTGTGGAACATTTGGGGCATATAATTAAATACAATAACATCACTGTCGATCCAGTCAAAATACAAGCTATAAAATATTTCCTACTCCTACATCATTGAAGGAGCTCAGATCTTTTCTAGGTCTCGCAAGTTATTATCGAAAATTCATAAGAAATTTTGCAGCCATTCTTAAACCACTTACCACGTTTCTCAGGGGGGACAACGATGGCATTTCAAAGGTCAAACCGCAAAAATTAAAATCACAATAGATGAATCTGCAATAGCAGTATTAAGTCGAATGAAAGAAGAATTTCAAGCTCAGGTCGAACTTTTCCAACCAAATTTAAGCAAGCCATTTGAATTAACCACAGACGCTAGTAATTTTGCAATAGGAGCTGTATTATCACAGCATAAAAAAAATAAATTTCATTTATTTCACGAACACTCAGCCGCAATTGTGTGGGTCTTACAGAAACTTCGAAATTACTCATAAGGCATAGCAGATTTAACTATATTCACTGATCATCAATCTTTAATTTGCGCCATATCAGAAAAAATAATGAAATACAAAATTAAAAAGATGGAAAATTTTCATCGGAGAATAGGGCGCTAAAATCAGTTAAAAACCTGGACATCAGAACGTTGTTGCTGATGCACTTTCCCGCCAACAAACTAATAACACATCTAATTCTGATAATTCCCAACATTGAGCACATAGGCTCTCCTATACAAAAAATCAAACGTGTAAAGCAACCACTAAATTGCTTTAAAAATCAAATCATTATAAAACAATCAAATGTAAACCTTACCCATGTATCTTCGCAAAATATTTTTTCCAACAGTACACACTTACTTACTTACATACACTTTTCATTAACACTAAAAATGAGCTATTGGACAGATTAAAAATGTAATTAGACTAAAGATCGAAAATGACTTTATCAATACATTTCCAACTGTATCGATTATACTAGCGCAAAAATTGGTGGACGACATCACCGAAATCGAATAACAAAAACAAATCATACAAAGCACACACAGCCTTACTCACAGAAAGTACAAAAATAACGCACAGGAAATCTCGCTCAGATACTACTGGTCATACGTGACGCCTGTAAAAAAGAAGTACGAGATTGTGAAATCTGCTTCACAAATAAATATGAATATAAATATCCCGCAGCAGAGTGCACGAGTGGTTTCAACGTTTTCAAAGTGGTCAAAATCCAATCAAAATCCGTGATCACCGGAAATTCCATCGAAACTGTGCGTGAATTCATCAAAAATCAGCCGAAATCATCATTGAAATTCAAATGGAATGGAAATGGAATTGAACATCTCCAAAATATCGATTTATCGCATTTTCACCAAACATTTGGGCTAACGAAAGGTGTGTGCACGGTATGTTCCGCACACTGACAACCAAAAATTGCTCAGAATCCAACATTTGAAGGACGATTATTTGACCAAAAATCACATTTTAACCATTAATCACTCCACGTATTCACCTGATATGGCACCGTGCGACTTCTTCCTTTTCGGAGAAATGCATTTGCCCATGAAAGGAGAGCGATATTCAGACGTAGAGGCCATTCAAAAGGCTTGCACCGGCATACTGGCGACCAAACCGACCAATGAGCTAAAACACTTGTTCCACATGCTTTTGGACTGTGCAAAAAGCTGTATTAAAGCAAAAGGAGACTATTTTTAATAAAATAAATTGATTTTGCCGAAAAAACCATTTGCTCTGTTTTTTAAGGCCCTATTTACTTTGGAACGGATCATCTTGTATTCTCGACACTACGGGGACTTCTTTGTCTCACTGACACGGGAAAATTTTGTACTGTGCGTGTGGGTTAAAATTTTTCTACTAGACGCTCAATTGTTGATCTGAAACGTCAATTATGACGACCATAAATTGGACGTAGCGCTCTTAAAGTTGAGGCCACTGACTCCGAAATCCGAATTAAATTTTAATTTTCTCGACTCGTTGTTATTCAAAAGAACGAGAAACCGGGGCCAACTTTTGGAAACTTGTTACTTCACACAAAATGTTAGTTTGAGTGTTTTTTAAAGAAATCATATTACTCCTATTGGAAAACCCTGTATAAATAAAACAAGAAATGCGCTGTCGTGGGACACCAGGCAGGAACGAAGTTCCTTCGGATAATGTAGAATCGATACAATTTGCAAAAAAAAATTGTGCTTAATTTTATTTTATGTAGGCTGTCCTGATTTTTCTCTCAAATTTCGCTGATTAGTTGTTATTTAAGTACAGATAAGTATTAAGAAAATTTAGTATTTTAAGAAATAATGAATTACGTAAAATAAAAAAAATAATTCAAATTATATCTAAATAAAAATTGGTTAATGTTTTTATGTTTTAAACTATCAATTGTTATTACAAATGATATAATAGAGCTATTTTATGCTTTTATTTGTAAAATAACGTCAAGTTTGTTAGACCTGTGAATAATTTTACATTTTACATATTAGTGACATCACCACTCTACCTCCTCTTTCTATCTTCCATTCTACTGTCAACTCTACTGTCGTCCTACTGCCGTTGGCAAATATAGGAAATATTCAAGTTAGCGGGAACGACAACTGTCGGCCTGCAGTCGTGTAGTCGTGCAGCTGTCAAAATAACAGTGTCCATAAGAACGTCTGTATTTTAATATTTGGCAGATGTAGTTTGCAGTCTGTTGCGCTCTATGTGTTCCGCAATTCACTCAAAACTAATTTGCGTACACAATAATGTTACAGATTTTCATGCCTAATTATTTTGCAAAACCTAAAGGTAGGCTATAACTAGCGATCTACAGTCTTTTTCTTACGGGTTATTTCCTCAAAGCCTGCGCCAAAAAATATGCAACAATTCAACTCCCCATAAACGTATTTAGTACACAAGACAACACAGCTGTCCATTTTGCATGTACACAATATCGTTGTGGCCATACTAATACCTTTCACTTCAATGAAATTTTAATATTTTGTTCAAAGTGAAATTTTTTTTATGCAAAAAAATATTTTTTTGTTTTAAATTATCAATTGTTATTACAAATGATATAATAGAGCTGTAATAGAGCAAGACCTAAAAGTAGGCTATAACTAGCGATCTTACAGGTTATTTCTTACGGGTTATTTCTTACGGTTTTTACTATCACTTTTTTTTCAGTTAGCTCCCGCAGCAAAATCCCTTCTTCTGCAAGCCTGCCGTAAGGAACTTTGTTCCAAAAATATGTATGTTTATTTAAGGTCTTAAGTAAAATACAACATTTATATTATACTTAGCATATTTTGTGCTGCCTTAGAAAACTTAACTTAACTTAATTTTATTAAACTTCTGAAAAAAACAAGAAAAAACGTTAACTTCGGTTGCACCGAAGCTAAATACCCTTCACAGGTGCATTTCTGTTAGTAACTATGTTTCCAGTTTGTATGGCAGCTATATGCTATAGTTACCCGATCTGAACAATTTCTTCGGAGATTACATTGTTGTCTTAGAAAATAATATATACCAAATTTCGTGAATATATCTTGTCAAATGTGAAAGTTTTCCATACAAGAACTTGATTCCGATCGTTCAGTTTGTTTGGCAGCTATATGCTATAGTTAACCGATCTGAACAATTTCTTCGGAGATTACATTGTTGCCTTAGAAAATAATATATACCAAATTTCGTGAATATATCTTGTCAAATGTGAAAGTTGTCCATACAAGAACTTGATTCCGATCGTTCAGTTTGTATTGCAGCTATATGCTATAGTTACCCGATCTGAACAATTTCTTCGGAGATTACATTGTTGCCTTAGAAAATAATATATACCAAATTTCGTGAATATATCTTGTCAAATGCGAAAGTTTTCCATATGAGAACTTGATTCCGATCGTTCAGTTTGTATGGCAGCTATATGTTATAGTGGTCCGATATCGGCCGTTCCGACAAATGAGCAGCTTCTTGAAGAGAAAATGACGTTTGCAAAATTTCAAAAGTATATCTTAAAAACTGAGGGACTAGTTCGTATATATACAGACAGACGGACAAACAGACAGACATGGCTAAATCGACTCAGCTCAACATACTGATCATTTATATATATACTTTATAGGGTCTCCGACGCTTCCTTCTGGGTGTTACAAACATCGTGACAAACTTAATATACCCTGTTCAGGGTATAAAAATGTATATGTAGGAAATGCTTTCAAAGTTAAATGTTTTATTAGCTTTGGCTTTATGTAAATTAAAAAAATTTGTACGTATCACCTAAAATTAATCGAGATATATAGTTGAAATCCGGTTGACTGTCTGTCTCCCCGTCCGTCCATGCAAGCTGTAAATTGAGATATCTTGAGGAAACTTAGTATTGGGTTCCAGTAGTAGGGACACCTGTGAGAAAATTTTTTTGAAAAAGTGGTCTTGGCCCCAACTGCTTAAGCTACAACAACCCAATTTGCTTAGTACAAATTTTATAAGAACTTCTACCGACAGTGGGAAAATGGATGAAATCGGAGGAAAACACCCCACACTCCCCATATAACGGTACTTTTAAAAACTACTAAAATCGCGATAAATCAATAACTAAATACGCCAGAGACATTAAATTTCAAGTGTGAAAATGGCACGATGGGCGTGGCACCGCCCTCGTTTTGGTGAAATTCTCTCTCTGGACCCGACCAACTGACTAATTTTACTCGCAGCATTCTTCTCCCATTTCTACTATGTCGAGTTGTTAAAATGGACGAAACTGTACAACAACCACTAATCTACTTCCTACATGGCAAAATTTTAAATTCCACTTGATTCGTTCAGTTTCCAGTACATACTTATGTAAATCAAAACGCAATTAATTCAACGCAATAAAACTTTTTAGTGTGTGCCACCTCGTGACCAACAATTGTTTAAATCCAATAAAAACCCTTAAAGCCCCTAGATACCGAATATTTAGACACCGGTACCTATAGTTGCCTTTTGATCAAAAATGTCGGTCAATGTGTGAGACATAACTAAAATTAATTCTTTTCTTATAATGGTATGTCTGTATGTCAAAAATGGGTTGAATCGAACCAAAACTTTCCTTAGCCTCCGTATATTTAATATAAAGATTTTTAAACTTTATTATATCGGCCAATATTTGAGCTATCCTCTTAGCAGTGTATCTTTGTGCTTAAAACAAATAAATTTGAGCGAAAACTTGGCTTAGCCCCTATACAACTAATGTCATGATTTTCGAACATCCGGTTGAATTTAATCTATATGATTGGTTTAACACCTTAAAGTATTTCCCTGGCTTTGATTCTTACAAGTTGTAAGAGCATAAAATGTTCGGTTACACCTGAACTTAGCCCTTCCTTACATGTTTATTTGAATGATAATTACTCATTGTATAAATTATATAAATACCATAGAAAAATACCCATTCTCGAGGCTACAAATTGTTCTTGATATCTTATGACTGATGAACTTAGCTTCAACATTAGCTCGCATAAAGCCATACAAATACAATGTAGGAGCAACGCCTGATCACTCTTCAGCTGTTGAGAGTTTCAATAAATGTGTGTCGAAAAAATCCCATGGCCAACGTTATACACGAATATAACAAGTACTTGAATTCATTATTAGGACGAAGCCATATTCGCATTAGGTCCAGCAAATGGACCATCCGACTAATATATCATATGCTCGATATGGCAATGATTAATTCGTGGATCCTATATAAACGTCATTATTCCATAACAGCGCAAACAAACCTTATGATGAACTTGCACGAATTCATATGCGAAGTTCCGAAGACTGAGAGAAGTGGAACCCTCTTACAAAAAAAACGAGCCGAAAATAACATTGAAAATCAGATTTCTGCGAAACGATCTCGTCCTAACAGTGTCTCGCTACCGCCGCATGATATAAGGTTGGATAATATTTATTGGGTCGGCTTTAGTATACCGTCCCAGGATTTCGGGAATAAAATGGGTATGGTCGGATAGAGGAGTTTCTCCAGATCACGAACACATATGGTTATAGCCGCAAGAAGCTTTTAATATACATTTAAATTAATGTTGAATTATGATTATTTAAGAATAACAAAAGAAGTTCAACGCGAAAAAATTTGATACACACCGGTGTTGGACCGACCAGGGTTATTTTTTTTTGAAGCGCGGTCGAAAGCCGCCCACGCAAAAAGGAGTTCTACGCGAAAAAAATTCGATACATCCCGGTGTTGGACCGACCAGGGTTATTTTCTTTTCCCTTTATTTCATTAAGTTATTTTACAAATGATGTCGATAGGGTAACACTGATTATTTGACAGTTTGTAATTCATTTGTTATTTTTAAATAATCATAATTCAACAATAATTTAAATGTATATTAAAAGCTATTTTTGCACTACATTATATAAAATAAATGTGTACAAATGAATTAGTGAAGTGCTAGTGGATATAAAAGTGAAAAATATAAGTGCAAAATTAATTTTATATATCGATAATATGTAGTTAAAATATTGAAAATTTTCAACTTTAAACGCTAATATCTCGAAAACTATAAGCTTCCTACGGCTATAACTATATATATCCTTGATCAGGATAATCTCCTCTATCCAAAAATATTTTTATCCTTTTTATCCTTGAAATTATGGGACGGTATACTAAATTCTTCCCAAATCTAAAATAATAATTTTTAAGAGAAGAATCGTAGAACAAATTTTTTTGATCAAAAATTATAATACTATGCATATCAAAATTTTGAAAAAATCGGAGTTATAAGGCTTTTAAGGGTTAATTGTTGTTTGTTGCGAGCAAGTGTGTTGATTGGTACAAATTATTCACATAATTCGAGAACGCGTTGGCGAGTGACGAGGAACCACGTCCAGGACGGCCATAAAAATCAACTGACGATCAACACTTCAAAAAAAATAAAGGAATTGGGGCTTGAGAATCGACGAATAACAGTCAGAGATATTACTGGCATCGTTGATATATCGGAAGGATCAGTTAAAACCATTTTAAAGATCATTTGGGCCTAAGAAAAGTGAAAGCACGATTTATCCAAAAACACTAGTTTTTTTCTAAAAACAACGTCGCGTTAACGTCTGCGAAACAAAGCTTACCGACTACCAAGATGTCATGAAACGTATTATTACTGGCAATGAGTGTTGATGCTTATGACTCGGAGGATCAATCAGACAAATATCGTGGTAAAAGGAGAGCCAAAGCCGAAAACACCATTTCAAAGCAGGTCAAAAATCAAGATTATATTGATACATAGTTTTCTTCGATTATCATGGCGTGGTGCACTCCGACTTCTTTCTGACCAGCCAAACTGTCAACAAAGAATACTATTTGAAAATTATCCTTCTGAGGCCGGAATTATAGCCAATAACTCTTGGTATTTTACCACGATAATGCACCGTCGCGTACTGCATTGATTCTTCATGACTTTTCGCCAAATTTTCAAGCAATATCCTGCCGCAACCACCGTATTCGCCTTATCTAGCTCCGTGTGACTTTTGGCTATTCAGCAAATTCAAACGATTTCTCTAGGATAGCCGTTGGGTCAATTCTGGAAATTAACTTTAACAACTGTTTAAAGGATTGGAAAAGAATTACGACAAGTGTTTTGGGCCAAGGGGGAATACTTTGAGAGAGATGACGTATATTTTAGGAATAAATTAAGTATTTAAAATTATGAACAAAGTATTACTATTTTTTGGCGATGATAAATGTACCTTATTGAAAGTCATAGCGTTCTCGTTTCTCGATAAAAATGTTGCCTCATTATAAGGCAAAACTGTGCACATGTTCCATTACAAACTGGAAAAATTATATATTTTTAAAATGACAAAAGAACAAAAAAATTGCACTCTATTACAACTCAGCTGTTGCATTGTTTACGTTCATAATATGTACATATGTATATACGATACAATACAAATTAAACCATTAGTTTGTGGTTTTGATTTTTAAAAAATGGATAGCGGACTCGCTCCGCGTCTTTATTATAAAAATGTTGTCTTAAGACTGAATACAATTTTTACCTTAAGTCTAAATTAAACCTACGCTTGTACCGGGTCACGTTCCCTATAGTCAGCAGTTAATCGGATGCGCGTGTGAAGCCGCTAATATTGCTGATGCGACGTCAGCTATTGCTGGGTTTCGAGTTTCGTACTGAGTTGCTGACCGATGGTGGGAATTGTCTGAAGTGCTGTGTTAACTCCTCCCCTCTTAAATATGATCGTCCTCGATCATCAATAGAAAGGTAGATCGTTAAATTTTATATAATTTGGAATATTATGAGTTTCTTCTGGAAGGGTAACTATTTGACTCATGTTAGGTCTTATTGTCTCCTTTTCTATATATTTTATTTCAATCTTCTTTTTCCGTAATAAGATAAAAATTATTATGGTGGTAGTTAGAGCTACCGATGTCAGGCTGCCAATAGATAGTGTAGCTTTCTTAAGAGAATTTATCCGCTTGATGTTGGTGAGGTGTAATTCTTTTAAAGCTCCCAATGATAGCAATTCAATACGTTCTTTTTCTATTGGGGCTTTTTGCAAAATTGCGGGAATGGCTTCAATTGTTTTTGCTTCGATATTGCTAAATATTTGATTGTTAATTTTGATTGTTGAGTTGTATAATATTATGATATGTGTTCCATTTATTTCTTTAGTTTCCCCATCGGCTTCTATTTTTCCATTAAATTCATTCAGCAATATCATTCCAGTTTTTGTTTCTTCGATTGTGGGCACGTGATTCCCGTTTGTTATGGTACATGTGGAATTTAAGCTATTTACTATTCTACTTATACAATCGTCTTTACTTAGATCTATTAGATTAATTTCTTTACAAATTGCTATTTCGTTAAAATTTTCACATTCATTTTTAATTCCGTATATTTTATTTTTTTCTTTAAGAATTTCTTTATAGTCCGTTTTAATTACGTAATTGTTTTCTTTCTTTACAGGTCTTATAATTATTTTTTTTAATGTTTCATAAAAAGTTAACGGAATTTTTATCATATATAAAATCGTCATATCTTTGCTTAGTACATTTATCTTTGAGAATTTCAGTGCCTCTTCGGCAGTTTTAAAAGGCATTTGTTCCTGCTTTAGTTTATTAATAGAAAATTTAACTTCATCAATGTTTAAAAGTATTGAGTTTATTATATTTTGTTTTGCCCATTGGATGGCATATTTTATATTTATTAATTCTTCTTTGATCAATCTTATTCTGTTTTGTAAATTTATCATAATTTCTGTTATTGTGTCTTCATCCTTTTTTATGGTATTTAACATTTTATTGACAATATTTATATTATTTATACGTTTTTCAAATAAATCTTATATATAAAAATGAATCGCAAAATGTGTTGGTAAGCGCATAACTCAAAAACGCCTGGACCAATTTCGCCAATTCTTTTTTTAAAATGTTCGGTGAGTCTCAAGGATGGTTTTTACGGCAAGAAAAGTTCGAATATTTGCCGGGAACCCCTAAAAACAGCCCTTTTCTTTTTTCCATACAAACGAATGAATGTTTGTTTGTTAGTAGCGCTAAGGGAACGACTGAACCAATCTTGATGAAATTTTCAGAGAATATTCTGTGTGTATCGGGGAAGGTTTGGAAATAAAAAAACCGTATGCTTTTCGTGAGGAAAAGTCGGAAAATTGGACAGTTCCAAAAAGTTATTTTTTTCCAGACAAATTTTTTTTTTAATTTTTTTGTTTTGTTTTTCAATTATTTGAATCGTTCAAATTTGTCGTTTGCTTCAAAAATTTTTGAAAATTATTCAGTGAAAGCGTTATGTATGTCGCACACAAAGTGATCAATTTCAGATTGAAATTTGTTACGATGCCACGAAGTGGTCGCGCTAATATCGGTCGGCGTCACACCAAGGCACATGAACGAGTATTCCCAGGATGCGGTGACATAGTACGTGCAGTATTATAGATCGCGGTCAATCAGCAAGCGATCGTCACGATGTCACAGCACGACTTTTCAAACAACAGTTACGATGTTCTTCTTTGGATGGTGGATAGTGGTTCCACCAGATCAAATTGATGAAATCATTTCTGCGGAAATTCCTGATGCAGAGAAAGATCCATTATTATACGAAGTGATGAAAACGAATATGGTTCATGGACCTTGCAGACACCAAAATCCCACTTCGGTTTGTATGTCTGACAATAAATGCACAAAACGGTATCCACGTGCTTTTCTTTCGGAACACAAACTAGAAATGATGGATATCCACTCTATCGGCGTCCAGACGACAGTGGCAGAACATTCAGCATTCAATTTAGAAGAGTGAATATCGAAGTTGACAACACATGGATCGTACTATATTCACCATTATTGTCTAATTCACATTCAAAAATTATATCAATGTTGAGTATTGCAGTTTGGTGTAATCGATAAAATACGTTTGTAAGTAGATCACCAAAGGAAGCCACATGGCGGTTATTGGTCTTGAACGATACGGTCGATACGTGAACTGCACTACAGCGCTTTGTAGGATATTTACTTTTGCAATTCATGAATGATTTCCGAGTGTTGTGCGTCTCGCAGTTAATTTGGAGAACAGCCAAAGAGTGTATTTCAACCCAAGGGATACTGTACAAAAAATTGGAAATGGGTTAATTCCGGTTGATACTTCCGGTGGTTTGATATCAATTCCATTCGCCGGTTATCAATTCACGAAATATGAACTCATCACGAATGTTCGGGCATTGGCCAAATTATCGTAACTACGATTCCTGAAGTGCTCGCGCAATGTTAGCTACCAAAAATGCCAATGTTGTTGACTTAAACTGGAAGATTCAAAGTCAAATTCCGGGAGACTTGCGCTCAGACAAATCGATCGATCGCCGTAAATTATCCAGTGGAATTTCTAAATTCTTTGGAGAGGCTTGATATGGCCCCGCATTATTTACGTCTCAAAGTTGGATCTGTCGTTATTATGTTTCGCAATCTGTAAGCGCCGAAACTGTGTAATGAAATCCGACTGATTGTGATGAAGCAGCCATCAAATACAAAGGGCAGAATGCTTGATTCAACGAATTTCTTTGAATTCCAACAATTTGCCATTTCAGTTCAAACATATTCAGTTTCTAGGGAAAATTGCATTTGCGATTACAATCAACAGGACACAAGGATAGTCGCTAGAGGTGTATGGCATAAATCTGGAAATGCTATGTTTTTCACACGGCCAAAATTACGTGGCGTGCTTACGAGTTCGAAAACTATCTTCTCTGTAGATTTACGCACCGGAACAGAAACCAAAAAATGCTGTTTATCAAGCTGCGTTACATTGAAAAAAAAAGAAATGATAAATTTAACCTTCTTTTCATTTCAAAACACAGAATTTCACGCAGGAAAACGGCTGCGGGGTCAGCTAGTCTTATATATAAAAATGAATCGCAAAATGTGTTGGTAAGCGCATAACTCAAAAACGCCTGGACCAATTTCGCCAATTCTTTTTTTAAAATGTTCGGTGAGTCTCAAGGATGGTTTTTACGGCAAGAAAAGTTCGAATATTTGCCGGGAACCCCTAAAAACAGCCCTTTTCTTTTTTCCATACAAACGAATGAATGTTTGTTTGTTAGTAGCGCTAAGGGAACGACTGAACCAATCTTGATGAAATTTTCAGAGAATATTCTGTGTGGATCGGGGAAGGTTTGGAAATAAAAAAACCGTATGCTTTTCGTGAGGAAAAGTCGGAAAATTGGACAGTTCCAAAAAGTTTTTTTTTCCAGACAAAATTTTTTTTTTAATTTTTTTGTTTTGTTTTTCAATTATTTGAATCGTTCAAATTTGTCGTTTGCTTCAAAAATTTTTGAAAATTATTCAGTGAAAGCGTTATGTATGTCGCACACAATGTGATCAATTTCAGATTGAAATTTGTTACGATGCCACGAAGTGGTCGCGCTAATATCGGTCGGCGTCACACCAAGGCACATGAACGAGTATTCCCAGGATGCGGTGACATAGTACGTGCAGTATTATAGATCACGGTCAATCAGCAAGCGATCGTCACGATGTCACAGCACGACTTTTCAAACAACAGTTACGATGTTCTTCTTTGGATGGTGGATAGTGGTTCCACCAGATCAAATTGATGAAATCATTTCTGCGGAAATTCCTGATGCAGAGAAAGATCCATTATTATACGAAGTGATGAAAACGAATATGGTTCATGGACCTTGCAGACACCAAAATCCCACTTCGGTTTGTATGTCTGATAATAAATGCACAAAACGTATCCACGTGCTTTTCTTTCGGAACACAAACTAGAAATGATGGATATCCACTCTATCGGCGTCCAGACGACAGTGGCAGAACATTCAGCATTCAATTTAGAAGAGTGAATATCGAAGTTGACAACACATGGATCGTACTATATTCACCATTATTGTCTAATTCACATTCAAAAATTATATCAATGTTGAGTATTGCAGTTTGGTGTAATCGATAAAATACGTTTGTAAGTAGATCACCAAAGGAAGCCACATGGCGGTTATTGGTCTTGAACGATACGGTCGATACGTGAACTGCACTACAGCGCTTTGTAGGATATTTACTTTTGCAATTCATGAATGATTTCCGAGTGTTGTGCGTCTCGCAGTTAATTTGGAGAACAGCCAAAGAGTGTATTTCAACCCAAGGGATACTGTACAAAAAATTGGAAATGGGTTAATTCCGGTTGATACTTCCGGTGGTTTGATATCAATTCCATTCGCCGGTTATCAATTTACGAAATATGAACTCATCACGAATGTTCGGGCATTGGCCAAATTATCGTAACTACGATTCCTGAAGTGCTCGCGCAATGTTAGCTACCAAAAATGCCAATGTTGTTGACTTAAACTGGAAGATTCAAAGTCAAATTCCGGGAGACTTGCGCTCAGACAAATCGATCGATCGCCGTAAATTATCCAGTGGAATTTCTAAATTCTTTGGAGAGGCTTGATATGGCCCCGCATTATTTACGTCTCAAAGTTGGATCTGTCGTTATTATGTTTCGCAATCTGTAAGCGCCGAAACTGTGTAATGAAATCCGACTGATTGTGATGAAGCAGCCATCAAATACAAAGGACAGAATGCTTGATTCAACGAATTTCTTTGAATTCCAACAATTTGCCATTTCAGTTCAAACATATTCAGTTTCTAGGGAAAATTGCATTTGCGATTACAATCAACAGGACACAAGGATAGTCGCTAGAGGTGTATGGCATAAATCTGGAAATGCTATGTTTTTCACACGGCCAAAATTACGTGGCGTGCTTACGAGTTCGAAAACTATCTTCTCTGTAGATTTACGCACCGGAACAGAAACCAAAAAATGCTGTTTATCAAGCTGCGTTACATTGAAAAAAAAAGAAATGATAAATTTAACCTTCTTTTCATTTCAAAACACAGAATTTCACGCAGGAAAACGGCTGCGGGGTCAGCTAGTTATTAATAATTACTTGATTATTATTATTTTGGTTCAGATTATTTAAATTATCATTTATAATATTAAGGTCATTATGATCAGGAGATCCGGCGATGTATTTCCATGCCGTTCCTAATATGTCAATTGATCTCCTCTTCTTTTTGTTTTCTACCGGTTTAAGGGTGTTGAGGATTTCAAAAGTTTGGGTAGTTTCATGTTTGAGGATAAGATAAAGGAAGTTATCTTTAGGGACTTGAGTGGTTATTTCTTAATAAGTTTCTGTCAGGAAATGTTCGTAACGGTCTAGGTCAATGAGGTGTATTAGTCTAAGTGTTCCGTCCTGTATTTTTGCATGTCCGCTGTGTTTACTGTAGTCCAAAATTTTTACATCTGCTAGTGAAGATGTAATCACCGTGAAGATAATTATAAATTTGGATAAATCCATTGTTCCTAAAATAGATAGTTAAGTTTTTATTAGAGATTTGTGAATTATACGCCCTGACATTGTTTTAACTTTTGTTCTATTATTCTCAGATACTATTTCTTTTTTATATTTTGGAGTTAGTTTTGAACCAAGTCTTTTATTTATTTTTGCATAAATTATAGTATCTCCTGGGGAATATTCTTTAGGTTCTGATCTTTTGCTGTTATGGTAAGAAAGATCTTGTTCCTGTTTTTCCTTAAGTAATATAATATTTTCGTTTCTCTGCTGCTCCAACTGTTGCGGGTCGGTAACAATTCTATTCCCAAAGAATGTGGCGATGGGTTTGTTTCTGGTTGTTGAATGTATCGTTGAATTATATTCTTGCACAGATTTGAATAATAATTCTTCGAACGTTATTCCTATGTTGTTTGCTTTTAAACATCTCATTATTTCCGAAAGTGTACTATGGAATCTTTCTACTTGTCCGTTACTAGTGCTACTATAGGGTGGTGTGGTATATACGTTAATAGACATTTGGTCCTTTAGTAAAGTTAATATTGTGGCTGAATTGAGAGATTTTTCGTTATCTGCTATTACCTGTTTTGGTATTCCAAATGAGATTATTAATTCTCTTATTGGGGTTTTTATACTTATGTTCTATTGCTTTGGACTGTATAATTTTAACCTGTGCGTATTTTGAAAATTTATCAATGGCCGTGAGTATTAGAATTTTTTCTGTCGAGTAAATATCAATGTGTAAGATTTCTCCTGGAAACTGAGGTATGGGAGTCTCTTGTAACCGTGGTTTTGGAGGATGTCTTTCATATTTATGCTCGCGACATATGGAACATTGTTTAACTGTTTTTTCGATTTTAGAATGCATGCTTGGAAAGTAAAATTTCTGTAATATTTGTGTTTTGTTTTCGCGACTATTTCTATGTGCTCTCTGATGTTCTTTAATAATTATTTGTTCTGTCTCTGACACGATGTCTTGAAGTAGGGTTTGTGTGAATCTAATTTTGATATTTGCAAAGTGAAGTAGATATATTTCCTGAATTTTTCCCATTAAGCTTTCTGTAGTGTATAAACCGTTAAGTAATGCTGGGTCAAGGTGTTGTTTAAATATGTCTATAATGTCCTGTGTCGAATATTCTCGTTTTGTAATTGTATGTCTATGGAAACAGGGAAATGGTATTTCAAAAGTATAGTTATCTATGTCACCGATTAAGATGAATAGTTGATTTTTGAAGGCACTTATGGGTGCTTCATTAGTTGGGATGAGCTGATGTGCGGAACTTTCGTCGCTATGGTCAGTAGTCGTTAGGGCGTTAACGTCAGTCTGTGGAGGTCTCGATAGTGCGTCGGCTACAACGTTTGTCTTTCCTGGTTTGTATTTCATTTCGTAATTGTACTCTTCGAGGATACATTTCCATCTTTTCATTTTTCCGTTATAATTTTTATTACTTAATGCATAGGTTAGGGGTTGATGGTCTATGAAAATGATTACTTTGGGTGAACCATACAAATAACTTCTGAAGGTATTAAGTGCCCATATTATTGCCAGCATTTCTTTTTCATTTGCGGCGTAATTTTCTTCGGCTTTACTTAGTGAACGGGATATGAATGCTATGGGTTTGCCTGATTGTTCTAAAACTGCTCCGAGAGCATAATTAGATGCATCAGTGGTGAGGTGAAAATCTTTATTAAAGTCAGGATATGCTAGACTTACTTCCTTTGAAACGAGTGAGGATTTTATTTTATTGAGGGCTTCTAGTGCTGCGCTATTGAGAGTTATCTGCTTTTTACGGGATGCATTTTTTGAAATGCGTCCATCCTCCCCTCTTAAGAGCGAAGTAAGGGGCTTTGCTAATTTAGCATAATCCCTTATGAAGAGGCGGTAGTAGCCGGAAAGGCCAAGGAAAGATCTTAAGTCTTTCAAAGTTTTCGGACATGGGAAATTTTGAATAGCTTCAACTTTTGAAGGATTGGTTTTTACACCACTTGGTGAAATAATAAAGCCTAGGAACTCGACTTCATTTCGGAAGAATTCGCACTTGTCCAGTTGAACTTTCATATTTGCTTCTTTGAGAGTGCGAAATATTTGTTCAATATTTTGGAGATGGCTTTCTTCATCTTCGCCGAAAACTATTATGTCATCAATGCAGACATCGTAGGTTTTACCTATATAGTTTCTTAGAATATCATCTAAGGCTCTTTGAAATATAGCAGGAGCGTTTTTCAGCCCGAATGGGAGTCGTGTAAACTCATATTTGCCATTATTGACAGAAAAGGCTGTTTTTTCAATGTCAGATTCTTTTAAAGGAATTTGATGGAATCCACTTTTTAAATTCAATACGGAAAAATATTTATTATTTCCTAATTGCGCTATAATTTCATTTATTTC
This sequence comes from Bactrocera zonata, assembly GCA_037783105.1. NCBI lineage: Eukaryota > Metazoa > Arthropoda > Insecta > Diptera > Tephritidae > Bactrocera > Bactrocera zonata. The sequence goes on from JBAWJQ010006459.1 coordinate 61,339, forward strand.
GGGTATGGGGTATTTGTCGGAAATGGTAACATTATTTAATTTTCTGTAATCAATTACGAGTCTAAATTTCTTTTCGCCGGAGGCGTGTAATTTTTTTGGAACAACCCAAACTGGTGAGTTGTATGGAGAACGTAATGGTCTTATTATGCCATCTTTGAGTAAGGTTTGGATTTCCTTGGTGACAAATTCTCTCATGCCAATAGGGTATGGATAATATCTGATGTGTTTGAGGATGATTGGTTTTGCTGCAAGTTGTGGTTGTATGTAATTTTTGCTTGATCCTGTATCTATAAATATTTTTAAAAAATTTCCGTTCTTCGTTCTAAATTCTATATAAGGCAACGAAGAACTTTTCATCTTAAAAAATTAATATCTATGTAGTGGGGTTGGCTATTCTCTTGAACTAGTTGTTCGATTTGTTCGTTGTTTAACCTTGCTTCGTATTCTTCCTTTGTCGATGTCAAGATTTGTTCGTCATGGTGGTCATATGTGGCTTGTTGGTCATATAGATCTTCTCTACCGGTTTCTATATGGAAGTTCCTTTGTTGTTTGAAAGGCACTTGTGGAGGGCAATTTGACGGTCGTTTCCAAGCTTGGTTATTGGGTGCATTTCTATTCATATAGTTAACCGCTTTTGTATGTAGGGAATGGTCTACATCCATTGGCTCTGGACGCGAAGGTCCGAAAGGACGTGGGGGTTGTGGCCTAGCGGGATGTTCATATGTTGGCCGAAAGTTTGGAGAATTGCTATAGTTAAAATTTGGTTGTTGCCGTTGCTGAGGCACGTAGTTCGGTTTAGATAAATATGGCTTAGGAATGTAAGCCAATTGTGGGTAGAATTCGTTGGTGGCCTTTTTAGGCGGAAGAGGTGGGCGAAAGTCCTGAGCTTTTCTAACGTGGGAATTATTATTGATCGCGTAATGCGAACGAAATTTCTGGTTTTCTAACTTAAGACATAAGTGAAGAGCTTGAGGGAGGTCTACGGGTTCTCTCATGTCAAGGAGCCTTGGCAAATCGCCATTCAGTCCTCGAATAAAAGTGTCAAGGGCTTTGTCACGATAAGTTCGTGCGATTTCCATGCAACCAAGTTTATTAAGAATGAGAGATAGGTGCGAATATACCCTTTGGTAAAATTTCTGAATAGTATGGCTACCTTGAACTAATGACGTCATTTGGTACTCTAAGGTACCTACGTCCCTTTTATCGGCGTAATGGAGAGTAAGGCATTTTGAAATAGCCTTCCATTCTAAAGGTGTGTTATATGATTCGAGGGCAATGTCTGCGTTGCCCACGATTTTGTTTCTTACTACGTTAAGGTAGTATTTTGGCGATCCTCTTTGAGGTTCGTATATTTCCAAAATTCTGTCCACGCCTTTCTTCCATGAACTGAATTCTCCTGGATTCCCAGAGAATTCACGAAGACATCTTACCATACCAGGGATTTTGTCTAAGTTGTTGATGTTGTTTGTCAGTGTAGGGTCTATAGTCACGTCAGTTAAGTTTGCAAAGTTTGCGTTTGGATTAAGCGCAGCTTGGAATATGTTTCGTCCTTCTTGTCTTAAAATGTTTGTGACCACACCACTTATAATATTGGTTAATTGTTCCAGATTCTTCTTCTTCTTCTTTACTGGCGTAGGCACCGCTTACGCGGTGTCAACAACAGCGCGCCACTCGTTTCTTCTCTTCGCTACGTGGCGCCAATTGGATATTCCAAGCGAAGCCAGGTCCTTCTCCACTTAGTCCTTCCAACGGAGTGGAGGTCTTCCTCTTCCTCTGCTTCCCGCGGCGGGTACTGCGTCGAATACTTTCAGAGCTGGAGTGTTTTCATCCATCCGGACAACATGACTTAGCCAGCGTAGCCGCTGTCTTTTAATTCCCTGAACTATGTCAATGTCGTCGTATATATCGTACAGCTCATCGTTCCATCGAATGCGATATTCGCCGTGGCCAACGCGCAAAGGACCATAAATCTTTCGCAGAACCTTTCTCTCGAAAACTCTTAAGTTCGACTCATCGGTTGTTGTCATCGTCCAGGCCTCTGCACCATATAGCAGGACGGGAATTATGAGCGACTTATAGAGTTTGGTTTCCGAGGCTGTTTAAACTTTTTCATTGGGGGCGGTTTTTAAGTGGCGGGTCCCAAACCCAGCGCACAACCCTAAGTAGGGAATATTTCGCCTTCTCACTTTAGCTCGCCTTCAAATGGGTGTTCTTAGGCTACCCAGAGGATACTTGGTCAAAGACCGGAAGTCGTGAGCTGCTTGAGTCATATGTAAAAGAATCGTTTCTGGCCACTCCCAAGTGAATGGCGATCAGAGAACTTTCCTCACTTGCGTGAACTTCTACACATGACTCCATCCTCCAGATTCATTTCGCCAAAATTTGGAACGGGATGGGATGTTTGGGTATTGCCTGCGATGGGTGCGTTTAGCACAGCAGGTCGTATGGGTCGTATGGCATTGTTTGGCATAAATTTATTGAATATTTTAAGGATATTATTGTTTTTAGTTACATGTCCTTATCCTCTGGAGGGTCCCTTTGGTGGTGAATCGCAGAGTTGGACTGTAGTTATTAAGAACCGGAGAGTCCCCCGTTAGGTGGTGAATCTCGGCCCTTTCGTTCTTATAATTTATTGGCTGTACAAGCCGTTCTTATTTTGTTTATGGTTTATAATTCTCTGGTTTTTTAATTATCTCTTTCCACTTTTTCCAAATGCTTTATAAATTTCTTAATTTTTTAATTAATTAATTTAATATTTCTTAATCTATATGCTTACTTATATCTAGCCTCCTAGCGCAAGGGGTGTCGTCCCCTTTGCTGTCCTACTAGGGTCCCTCGTTGCGCACGTGGTGGAGGGTGCGTTTCCTTCCTATCGGATCCTAACGCTTTCAGTTCGGTGTAAGGGGACAGCTTCCCATCAGGATATCTTTGGTCCTTCGACGTTATTATTCTTTATCCTTTGGGGCTCCGGTAGCCGCTTTTGTGTATTACTCGGTATTGTAATTTTTACTCACTCGCGTAGCCCTTACTTTTTAGTTTTCAGGCTTTCACTAAATTCGCGCGCTGTCCCTGCTCGGGCGCCAATTAAACCATTAGTTTGTGGTTTTGATTTTTAAAAAAGGGATAGCGGACTCGCTCCGCGTCTTTATTATAAAAATGTTGTCTTAAGACTGAATACAATTTTTACCTTAAGTCTAAATTAAACCTACGCTTGTACCGGGTCACGTTCCCTATAGTCAGCAGTTAATCGGATGCGCGTGTGAAGCACTAATATTGCTGATGCAACGTCAGCTATTGCTGGGTTTCGAGTTTCGTACTGAGTTGCTGACCGATGGTGGGAATTGTCTGGGAAGTGCCGTGTTAACTTACATAATACAAGTAATGTAAAGTGCAAATAAAACAAGAAGGTAGGGCCAAGCAACCGAACTGCAACTTGCACGAATCAAAGCCAGGGAAATACTTTAGGGTGTTAAACCAATCATACGAGTATAGAGTAAAGGCAACTGGATGTTAGAAAATCCTGATATTGGTTATGTAGGATTAATTTTAGTTATATACATATATCACACCTTGACCGACATTTTCGATCAAAAGCCAACTATAGGTACCGGTGTCTAAATACTCGGTACCTAGGGGATTGAACAGTTTTTTTATTGGATTTAAACAATTTTTGGTCGAACGTAACACACATTAAAGACATTATTTGTGCAAAGTTTTATTGATTGCTTTTTGATTTGTGTTCTGGAAACTGAACGAATCAAATGGAATTTAAAAATGTGTTATATGGAAAGTAGGTGTAGTTATTATCAAATTTCGCTTATTTTCACAACGTGCCATAGGAATATGAAAATAATGTCAAGTACCAAATTTTGTCGAAATAGATTGGTCGGATTCCGATATATGGGATTTTACAAAAAGGTGGGCGGTGCCACTCCAATCGCCCAATTTTCATACCGGTTTCCATAAAGCTCTCTTGTACCATTCCGGCAGTAAAATTTATTGTCTTTAGCGTATTTAGTTATTGATTTATGGCGCTTTTAGTAAATTTCAGCACTACCGTTATATGGGGAGTAAGCGGGGTTATCTTCCGATTTCATCCATTTTCACACTGTCATACACAGAAGTTCTTGTAAGATTAGTAGTATTTGGTTATTTTATCTTAAGTAGTTTAGGAGATATGTACATTAAACTGAATACAAGGCGGGCCCACTGCCACATTTTCAAAACATTTTTACCGCAGATTCCTCTTGCTACTGGAATCCTCTGTACTAAACTACGGTTTTATATCTTAATTTAGTGTTTAGTTATGGCACTTTATGTGTTTTCGGTTAATGGCGATTTGTGAGCGTTGCAGTGGTCCGATTACGCCCATCTACAAACTCGGATTTTTTTTGTACCAAGGAACATATGTAGATACCAAGTTTCATCAAGATGTCCCAATTTTTACTCAAGTTACAGCTTACTCGGACAGACGGACAGGCAGACAGTCAACCGGATTTCAACTTTTCTCATCATCCTGATCTTTTATATATACAAGGTGCGTTCCAAAGTAAACATGACCTAAAAAAAACAGAACAAATGGTTTTTTCGGCAAACTCAAGTTATTTTGTTCACAATAGTTTCCTTCTGCTTCTATACAGCTTTTTGCACGATCCAAAAGCATGTCGAACGAGTGTTAGCTCGTTGGCCGGTATGGCCGCCAGTATGCCGGTGCAAACCTTTTGAATGGCCGCTACGTCTGCATAACGCTTTCCCTTCATGAGTAAATGCATTTTTCCGAAAAGGAAGAAGTAGCACGGTGCCATGTGAGGTGAATACGGGGAGTGGTTAATGGTTAAAGTTTGATTTTTGGTCTAATAATGGTCCTTCGAATGTGGGATTCTGAGCAATTTTTGGTCGTCAGTCAATTTTTGCGAATCAAACCGTGCACACACCTTTCGTAAGCCCAAATGTTTGGTCAAAATACGACAAATCGATGTTTTGGAGATGTTCAATTCCATTTATATGAATTTCAATGATGATTTCGGCTGATTTTTGATGAATTCAGGCACAGTTTCGATGGAATTTCCGCTGATCACGGATTTTGATTGGCCCACATGTTGATCGTCATTTATGTCCTCACGACCACTTTGAAAACGTTGAAATCACTCATGCACTCTGCTACGGGATAGGCAATCATCGCCATACACTTGTTTCATCAATAGAAACGTTTCGGTAAAAGTTTTATTCTTCTTCTTTATTAGCGTAGACACCGCTGACGCGATTATAGCCGAGTTAACAACAGCGCGACAGTCGTTTCTTCTTTTCGCTACGTGGCGCCAATTGGATATTCGAAGCGAAGCCAGGTCCTCCTCCACTTAGGCCTTCCAATCTTAAAACAAAATTTAATGTTGGTTCTTTGTGCGAAGCTCATTTTCACACCGATAACATAAACATACTGACACTTAAAACGCAATAACTTCACTTCCATTCGATGAAATATCATGAAATCACACTGGGCAATCGATTAAGATAGCAGAATGTGACACACCAGTCGACATATAGATGGCGCCACCAGGGGACACTAGATTCGAAAAGTTTACTTTGGAACGCTCCTTGTATATAACCCTATATCTATCTCGATTAGTACAACCGTTAGGTGAACCAAACAATAACACTCTGTAGCCACATGGTTGCAAGAGTATAAAAATTCAATTATAACGAATATAATATTCAGTGTTTGAGTTATGTTTATATTTATAAAATATATTTGTAAAATGGCTTGGAAATATGTCCTCGAGAGATCAATTGAATTGAAAGGGAGGTTTGATGGCAATAATATTTTTACTCTTGTACGCTGATGGATCTAAAGTATGTTACCATGAATCTCCAATTAAGCGAGACTACTTATTTTTTCAATAGTTTCCTTTACAGTGGGCAACTTAAGGCGTCGATGGAGTACGTGGTTTCTCACATAAAGAGATGTAACTAAAGTACAGCTACACAAACCATAGCATGAGCTGGGTTCTCTTGAATTTCACGTGGTTATCACATGTACACCTCTTGTCAATTGTAAGCTGCGGATTAGGCCTCTTTTGGGTACATTCCGAACCTGAGTGTATGCCATCTTCATGGAGTTTTCGGTATTGATGCCAATGCTCTGTTTGGTTGCCACGGTGTAAATTACGTAGTAATTCCAAGTGATAAAATTTTTCTGTTATCACTTCAAAGAAAGTTGGGCCTCATAATGGCGGTTGTGAAAGCAGGAACAGACTTTCAATAAAGTAACAGATGAGAATGGTAAAAGGTTCCATAGGGTGGTTATGTAAATTAAAAATCGCTAAGGTGGGAAATGTTCTGCGCTAATTTTCTGGGTGTTAAACTCGTTGCCCAGACACAAAATACATATAATAAACTCTCTGCAACGCTATTTTTCCAAGAAAGTGATATGCATAAGTGTCAATCTGCCCAAATATAACATATCATGTCCTATCACGCTATAAATACATCAGTTTGCGGACCCCTTAAAATTAGCCTCATTGAGTCTGGAAACGATTGGAAACAAATAATAATACAATTTGTTATATAAAACATAATAAATTTAGTTATTTAGTTTATTTCTTTTTAGTTATTCCCAAATTTGTAGAAATACATTGACAATAGCTTTCCAATCATTATAAGCACCAACAGTTATCTTTATGCGATACTCCCCAGCTGGTGCTGGCAACATAGTAAAATAGCTTGGTCTAAGGATAAGACGGTCAACGATGATATCATTCTGAAATAAGAATAAGCCTTAAAATTATTTGATCATAAGTAAAAAGGATGGTCCATATACTTTTTTGCCAGCCAATGAAATTGCAAATAATGTGAAAATAACTTGCAGAAAAAGCCCCTTCATCATTGACTTGCATATATTGAACGCCCCACATATTTTATTTTGGATTAAATGTTACACTTACGTTATAAGGACAGGTGTGGTTGATATTTGAATAAAGTTCTAAAAATTTGAAAATTATATCCAAGAGGGCGACACGTTTTTTGTTGCGGAGAAATTCACAAAAATTTAATGTTTTATTGAACAAGAAGGGACGATAACCGTTGTATTTCTTAAAAAATTCGACTTTTAGCTGAAATACAAATGACTAATGTACAAATTAAAATAATTTTTAATTATTGGGAGTACCTAAACTTACGCTAACATTGTTCACTGGTACTTCAAACAGCTTGACGCGCAACGAAAGAGCGACGTCATCGCGAGACAACGCTTTGAGCTTACAGTAGGCGAAGTCAGCAAATGGTTTATCCAGCGCTACGCACTTAATATTCGTAAATTTGATCATTGATACAGGATGAACAGAACGCAAATAAAAGCTAAACTTTAAAGCAAATATTAACCACATCGACGAGCAACGCATTTTTGTCGACTGAAACAACACTTATGCTTAATAAACCAGCTTCAGATAAAATGTCGAATATTGAAAACAAAAACTGACTCCATGAGCAATAAAATTAATATCTACAGCTCGTGTTCATATGTGAAAAAGCCAGTACAGAATTCACGACATCTAAACGACTGTGGGATTTTTGGTTTTTTCTCTTTTATAATAATTATTATTAAATAACTATGAATAAAGTGAAATATAATTACTTAGTCTGATGAATATCATTAATAATATCCGTCAACAATAGTTGTTGGAACCATCAAAATACTCAGTGCTATACCAAAATGTGGCTTGAAGGGAGGTAAAATGTTCAAAAGATCAAAAACCCGCAAAATGTTCGAAACGGCTGTCACTAAAGATATCAAAGAGAAGTTTTGGGTAAAGTTTAGTGTTCGGACCGAATCCAAAGCGTTGTAGACGCAACCGTCAGCTGGCAAAGTTATGGTTACACAACAGTTTTCCTTAAGGGGCTAAACCCGTGTGACACTCTCAAAAAAAAAAAAAATATTTGCTTTTTCGGTAGCTTATATTTCCTAAATATCCTGTGAAATCGGAAAGGTGGTATCTTGAATAGTTTTTAGATGGCAGCGTTCTAAAGAGCGACCGCTCGGAAGTGCAAACATATACTTACGTATATAAGTGAAACTTCAAACGCGTTTTTCTCAAAACGACACTTTCCAAAATTGCTGACATCGTAACTAAACGAGAAATTGACCGAACGACTTCAAATTAAAACTGAGTATTTTTGAATACATTTGCCTTACAAAGAACTACGATCTTTTTGATTGGTTGAAAATTGTCAACTGGCATTAAAAAACGAACATTTTTTACTTAAAAAACGATTCTTTTTTTTCGTAGTTCATTGTATAGGAAATGTCTTTAAGTATAATAGACTTTTAAATTTTTTTTTTCAGCTACTTATTTAGCCGGAATCATGCCAGCAGTTGGGGCACTTTTTTTTGCCCCTCCGAAGACAGCCCATGACTCCGTTATTTTTCAACATTTTTCTAAAAAAAAAATTTTAAATATAGCTGAAAATATACTTTATTATGTTCAAAGAAGCTCGAAATGTTCAATTGCGTAGTTTCTCTTATAAAAAATCACGAAAATCGCCTCATTTTTCATGCATCACATTGGTATAGCCCCTTAAAGTATGGAAAGTATGTATCAACGTCTCGCGCTGACTCAGGGTCTCCTCGCCTTTGTAATACCAGATGGAGGCTTAGTTTGATTCTCTTTAAAGTATTCGTAGTATAGGACATCGACATTTTTTAAGATTAATACTGGCTTTATAACAAATTTTGATACTTCATCAATTCTTCTTATGTCAGGGCTCCTAGGGCGTATTCTTTATGCTCTAGAGCTCTCTCTCCATATTTAAGGTTAGCGAGTGAAGTGCAGTCTGAGTGGATAAAAGTTAGTCTCAAATTAGACATCTAAAATCTTTCCGAATGTCTTCAGAAGAAATCAAATTCGTGGTTTCGAATAAACAAGGACTCCTGTATCAGTAAGAATATGACCCTCGCCTGTCTGTAAAGGATAGATACACAGTCAAAGCTTAAACATAATTCATATACAAGTATATACATATATTGTTTAGAAAAATACCGTCCATACCAGGGTTTTAAACAGTTACAAAACTGTTAATTACACAAAGTATTTTGTCCTCCGTTATATTCGGACGCTTGAATAGTAATTCCTTAAGCCTAGCTACTTTGACTTTTTTTTTACCTGGCCGCAGAAGCTTTTTAATAACTCCCTTTTGGCTTTACCGCTCCACCAAAGCGGTTTGGAACCACGCCTTGCATATAATAGAGGGTACGCGATGTAAAACGCTTTATGAAGAATGTTTGTAAATATTACCTCACGTTCCTCCAGTTCACATAAGAATCCCATGCCTCGGCTCTAATTAAATTACTCTCATCCTCTACAAATCCAACATACGATTTATAAAAATCTCTTAAAGCTTTAATCTTAAAACTATTAGATCAAGAAAAAGTATATTTTTCTTCAAATATGATTTCTAATGAAATGTAGTATATGTCGAGGGTGTTCCATAGATTATAGCGATATTTCTATAATTTGTTATCATTTCCGTAATAGGATTTGTCTTTCCCTTCAAAAACGAATACGGTGAATGGACGCGATTTTTCTCCTTTTTAAATCGACCGCATTCTAACAACGTTGTCATTTAAAGATCACCTCAACGTATCGACTTTTGCTGTTTTACAACTTAGCGGCTTTCCACTCTTTAAACTCGGTAAATCGCGGCAATTCAGTTGTCAATTGGATTTCAAAGTCATGTTTCACAGAGCTTTTGTATTCCAAAACATATGTATGTATATATTTGTTTGTAATCTAAAAGTAATTTTAATTTTCTACGCGAAAAAATTTCCTTAGACCAAGCGATGCAAATTTAAAAGATAATGTTACCTACCAAATTTGGTTAAAAACGATCGGTTAGGTCCAGAGGTCTGTGATTTCACAGGATAGGCTGTGGTGCCACGTCCACCGTACAATTTTGACACCGTCACCTATAAAATCCCCTCGTACCATAAAGCATGTAAATCTTAAAGTATTTAGCGAATAGGCGGGATTATTTTCCGATTTCATCCATTTTCATTTGTTTTGTATATGAAATAAAGTTAGATGGCCATTAAAATAAAAAATATGGTGCTGTTAAGTCATTTCCTGGCTTGTCACGCGACGTTTTTCATGATAGCATCTGAAACAACCATAAAAAATGCATTGAAAAGCAGGGAGAGCACTGCAATATCAAGTTTTCTTGGCTCCATTACCATTTTCGAGTAGTACTATCGTATTCAGACGATTAAGCTCTTTTATGTTCCTTAAAATATGTAGGGTATAATACGAGATTAATTAAAAGAGCTAAGTGACATATGTAAATACGAAAGTGTAATTCATTTGCAACACTTTTTGATATCAGGTTTTGTTAGCAGGTTAGGGTGTAAAATCTTCGGCTGCGCCCCAACTTATCCTTCCTTAGTTGTTTATATTTAGTTAATATAAGGCATTTATATTTGCGGTATCTAAATAGATCACAACGAGAATTTCCACAATTTTCTAATGAGAATTATTGAAGTGCAACAATCAGAAAGTTTAGCTCATTGTTTCATTTCCCTCTAACAAAATGAATTTGGGAACTTTTTCTGCATTTATCACTGGTTTCTATTTTCTCATTCAATTGGCATCGCATAATGTGTGCGATCATGTGGTTCACGAATTTGAAGTGTGAGAACTACGGCAAAAGCTACCTGAATTTGCGAGCTTAAGGCTTTGTCTCGCAACAATGTCGCGCTTACCGTGGATGTTTAACTTTTCCAATTGCCCATAAGAAATTTCAGCATTAATTTGGATGTTTATAAAAAGTCAAATGGCTGACTGTCCTTTTAAATATGTATAACAACAAATTTTTGTCAAAAAGCGACTACCTTTTGGAAAGTTGATAATGGATACATTGGAAATATATTCAAATATACATACATATATCAATCTGGCCCCTAAAACGTAATATTTCATTAGTTTGCTATTTCTTTCACAATATTTCAAATAATTTCGTCAAGGACTTGGTGCTCCAGACAACAACTTCAATCATTGCATGTGCCAATTGGCGAATATCTTGTGCGAATTACGGTTTGGAAAGATAAGGTCGATACATATCTACAAATAGTAGAAGAATGAATTGCCTTACATAGCAAAAACGACAGTTTTCTAGTTGTGAACAAAAACTAACTTGTTAAATACTTTTAACTTCAAAATCCATTAAAAAAAATTTAAATTGGTTAACGTAATAAATCGCCCGACGACTTTAAACTTCACTTCTGTCGAAAAATATTCACTCTACGTGCAATTGCTATTTTAATAATGTTTCCTTTGACTTCCGGAAAAAATTTATTTGTCATTTAGAAGTTTGGACTTTTTAGAAACAATTTTACTTCCTGTTCCTTTACTCTTGTAACATGCAGAGTATAATAGTTTTGTTCACCCGATGGTTTTTTAACTACATCTTAAACTAATCGAGATAGGTATAGGATTATAAATGCAATATATATGAATGTACATAAATGATAAGAATGATGAGACGAGTTGAAATCAGAGTGATTGTTTGGCCATCTGTCTGCATGTGCAAGCGATAACTTGATAAAAATTGAGAAATCGTAATGAAAAAAGGTACACAGATTCATTAGCAAAAAAGAGAGGACGAGTTATGGCCATAATCGGATCACTGCCACATCTACAATACGCCATTAAATGGAATCCTGTAAAATACCATATCCAAGCAATAAATTAATATATACAACTATAATTTGCTTCTCGGTAGGAAAGGGCAGAGGGGGGCTGAACATTTTGGAAAAGTGTGCGCAGCCCCGCCCCCTAATAGGCTTAATGTACATATCTCCCAAATCCTTCTAGCTAAAATAACTAAATTTTTTCAAGATAATATGAGAGATAAATGATTGAAACTCTGAGAGACGCTTGTGTGTTACGAACGAGTTAAATCGGGTCAATACATCCTTCTCATACATCTAATATAAAGATTTTCGTATTTCCGAAATCACGAATTATAATTATGAAATAATAACAATTACAACGGTTAAATGAAATTTTTTATTTCATTTTAAAAGATTTCTTGTAATTATTAACTTATTCTAAAACATTTATTTGGAAATCTATTTTATTTTTATTGTAGCTGGAATTTTCGAAGTGGCACTGAACTGTACCTCAGCTGATCCAATTCCAGGGATTAAATTTATTGCATCTGGCAATAGAAAATATTAGAAAAGTTCTATCAGAAAAGAAGTTCAATCGAATTGCAACTAAATTTACTACACTACAATTAATTGTTTAATCAATTGACTAATCGATTAAAATAATATATATTTAATATATTAATTCTATATAAAAATTTATGTATAAAAGTCCAACAAGTTGCATCAAATTTAGTAAACCTACCAATCCTAACACCGAACAAATTGTTTAATTATTTGAGGCAGCTTTCTAAAGAACTCCAACCATATTGTACGTTAAAACTACTTGATTGGTTACATTTTTTGAAGGTTTTTAAACATTTTTTTACTGCATCGTTCCGTGGTAAAAATTTCAATTAAAACAAACGCAATTTAAACAGCATTCATACATACATACAGCTCTCGATTAGGGATCTTTATTTTGATATTTAAATCACTTAGATCGCTCACGGTCTGTACCTGCCCTTGGTATTTCGTTATACCTCTCACTGTTGCTGTTTACTCTGAAGAAGCTTCTACAAGAAGTTCGATTTTAGATTGCATCACGTTTTGGTCAGTAGAGGTAATTTTTTCAATAGCCTTTTTTTTGCAGATCACGCGTAAGTCGTGTCAAGTTATCATATTATTTTTCTTCAGTACTGTTTGGTATTTCATGGTATATGGAAAGGCTTACGTCTAAACAACGTTTACGAATCGTTCATCTTTATTACGAAAATTCACATTCTGTAAAGAATGTATATTTCGCGCTTCGCTCAACTTATGGTCAACTTAAGACCCAGAAGTCATTGTTGAATAATATTCGACCGAATATACCACGTCCAGCACGCAAGGTAGAAAAAATAGGAGCCGTAGCTGAGAGTGTACACAAAGATCGGGTAGAGCAGATACGCCTCCGTTCGCAGCAAATCGATCTGACGTATGAAATGACTTCGCGCATTTTACGTCAATATCTTACACTTAAAGCGTACAAAATACAGCTTCGGTCTATGGACTCTTGAAAAGTTCCAAGAAGATTTTGATCGGCGATGAGGTCCATTTCTGGCTCCATGGGTATGTAAACAAGCAAAATTAGCCGTTTGGTGTGGTTTGTGAGCCGGTAGAATCATCAGACCATATTTCTCCAAAAATGATACCGATGAAAATGTAACCGTCAATAGCGAAAGTTATCGCGCCATGACAACCGACTATTTGTTGTCTGAAATTGAAAGTCGTAATCTCGGCGATATTTGGTTTCAACAGGATGGCGAAACTTTTCACGCATCGCATCAATCAATGGATGTATTGAGAGAACACTTCAATGAGCAGATAATTTCACGTTTTCGGCCAGTCGATTGTCTTAATTCTATGCGGACAACCCGCCACTAGTCAGACCTTGAAGCAAAGCATCACGTGCGTAATTCGCCAGTTACCAGTCGAAATGCTCGAACGAGTCATCGAAAATTGGGCTCAACAGATGGGCCATTTGAGACGCGACTACGTCAACATATGAAAGAGATAATCTTCAAAAAATAAATGCCAAAGAATGTTTTTTCGAATGATAATACATTTGGATCGGTGCTTTGAAGACTCAGAAACAAACAGCGATGAAAAATTTGTTTTCAACTTCACCTATGCGCTTTTCACAATATAACAAAAAAAATGCGATGCTCAACCGTTATCTTTCGCTTACGATTTCATGCGCATAAATTTTTCCACTAGGTGGTTCGGCGTTCGCTTATCATAAGTTCACCCACGTAAGTACCCATGTAGTATCCAGTTGTTCGGCTATCGTTTACCATAGGGTCAGCATAATGAGCACCTATATATGTAGTAAGCAGCGGACACATCCAGTAACAAGCCGATAATAGATTAAAATATAAGAAATGCAAATATCAAAAAACAATACATTTAAAACTAAAGGGAACAAGTTCGTAATCTGGGCCCTTGAAACCATCGAAATTTGCATAGGTATCCAGGGCAACAAAAACGAACATTTTTTAGAGCCGTGTAATGACATAAAGCTACTATTATTTGCTTCTTTTAAGGATCCGCCTTTTCAGCATCTATCATATAAGCTTGACCGAGAAATGTTATACACCATTGAAATAAGAAGAAAAGGCGGTAGGTCTGCATTTTTAATTTTGTAGTATTTTACGTGACATAAACCATTATCAATCCATGTACATTGGGCTTCCATTACTCTATTTGTAGACTTAGAGAGATATAATATTGAAACGTTGAGTTTAAATTATGTTTTATTGCCTTGTTCTGTTGTACTCAAATTATTTCTATCCCATTTTGGTTATACGTAATACCCCTCAAAAATTGTATTACAACCATCACTACTCCCATACACCTAATGAAAATGATGATTGTAATCAATTCACAATAATGTTTACTTCATATGAAATATTTCTGTAATAACGATTTGCTGACACCTGGATTTATCATTACGAGTATTTTTAGGTTTTAGATGCAGGACTTATTTATATTATTTAAAGAATAATTAGAAATGTATGTACGTATTGTCAATTTATACTCAGTTTATAATGTGGCATTGTATTTATTTTGAAAATTCTTTATTTATTCTTCCAAATCAATTTCATCCCCTTCAAAGTAAACCCCTCCCGATGCAATGCACTTATGCCAACGGATTTTCCAATCTTCGAAACACTGGTTGTAGTCACTTTCCGGGATGGCCTTCAGTTCCGTCTTCGCTGCGGCTTGAATCTCCTCTATCGTATAAAAACGTTGTCCCCGGAGCGATCTGTTGAGCTTGGTGAACAGCCAGAAGTCGCACGGCGCCAGATCAGGTGAATACGGTGGTTGCGGAACGATAGGGTTGAGTTTTTGGCGAAATGATCAGGAATTACGAGGGCAGTATGGGATGGTGCATTATCGTGGTGTAAACACCAAGAATTGTCTTTCCACAATTCCGGCCTTTTTAGGCGTTCCTTGTTGACTGTTTGACCGGTTGGAAGGAATTCATAATGCACAACACCACGATAATCGAAGAAAACAGTCAACATGACCTTGATTTTTGAGCGACTTTGGCGCGATTTTTTTGGTCTCGGCTCTCTTTTGGCACGATATCCGCTCGATTGATCGGTTGTTTCGGGATCGTAAGCATAGATCCAAGTCTCATCGCCAGTTATAATGCATTTCATGACACCCTGGTAGTTGGAACGTGACGCCTTTTTTCCAAAAAATTCAATGTTTTCGGTACCAGTCGAGATTTGACGCGCTTGAGGCCCAAAACATCTTTCAAAATGGTATTGGCTGAGCCTTTCGATATGCCAACTTCATCAGCAAGGTCTCTAATTGTTAATCGAAGGTTTTTCAACACCAAATCTTTGATTTGTTGAACGTGAGCTTCGTCGGTTGAGGTTGATGGTCGCCCTGGACGCTCTTTGTCTTCGACACGTTCACGGCCGGCCTGGAACTCACTATACCACTTGTAAACATTTTTTTTAGACATAGCTTCATCGCCAAAGGCTTTCTGCACCATCCTCAACGTATCCGCAGCAGAAAATTGATTCCGTAAACAAAATTTAATGCAAATTCTTTGCTCAACAAATTTCGACATCGCAAAAAAACGAAAAACTCACTTTTAGCAGCTCACAAAACGATACGTATCTCAAACACTGATAAATATTTTGACATGAAATTTGACATAAATGTGACTGAAAGTACACCAACCTAAAAAAAAAATAATTCTCCAAATCCTTCGACGCGCGCAGTTTAAATCCAAATGTCACCTTATTTTTTTTGGACACAGTAGCAAGTAATTTGAACAGTTTTCGTGTTCCGTCACACAGAAAGTGGATTATTAGCAGCTCTCAGTCAAAATTCACTAGTTTCGCCATTATGATTTCATTATGACTATTATCGTAGTTACACACATTTGAAACTATAGTATATAAGTATCTCATGTTCTCTGATTTACCTAAGCCTAAATGATGTTTTTAATCAGCTTAACGGTATATGGCTGTCGGCATTGACGTCATAAGCTGAGAAATTTCCCAAAATGTAAAATAAAACATCATTGTGTACACATGTTTGTACCTGTATACCCTATAAATAAATTAAGTATCTACCCAAGTGTACTAAACGAACAAAAAAGCTTTTGGTAACAATGATGATGTTGTGATGATGTCGAATTTAAGCTTCCGATGTTGCTTAATACTGTTTACTGATTGTTTTATCATGTTCAAATACTCTGTTGTGTTTTGGGCGCTTTTAACTACAATTGGTCTGAAATACATATGTAATGATGGATCCATAACTCATTGTAACAAATTCACATAATCGGCGCAGAAAGTCGTTCACATTGCATTTGATAAATAAATTCTTCTGTCCTTTGACACAAGGTTATAATCTTTTCAATTTTACTTTACTGTTAGCCATCACAATTTCATGTATTTTATGTTATGTTTTTGGAATTATTCTGTTTTTTGAGGAAGGCCAACGACGAAATTTAATACTTTCAGTTAATCGAATATGTTCATCGAATGCGATATTTGCCATTGATAATGCGGAAAAGACCATAAATCTTGCGCATAACCTTTCTCTCGAAAACCCGTAACATCGCATCATCAGATGTTGTCGTCGCCCATGCCTTTGCTTACATAGCAGGATGGAAATAATGAATGACTTATAGAGTTTAGTCTGTTCGTCGAGAGAGGACTTTGCTTCTCAATTGCCTACTCAGTCCAAGAGTTATTCTGCGTTGGATTTCGACACTGACACTGTTGTTGGTGTTGATTCTGGTTCCCATAGGTTATGACTGTCAATAGTAGTAGGCAGCTCCTTTTCGTGCCGTCTTTGAATATCGTGTTGATATTTATATTTGGCTAATATTGGAGATATAACCGGTTTTTCAATGAGATATAGACCATATACTTGACGTAGCCCCATAGTCTAACGGCGTCAAATCACACGACCGAGGCGGCCAATTGACTGGGCCATTTCGTGAGATAACCCGTTAAGGGGGCATTCTACTCTAGAATTTTGAAAAATTCGATTTTTTCATATATTTAAAGTTTAGACTTTCAAAAATATGACCCTGGAAGGATTTTTCAAAATTCGAATTATTTTCGGAGATACAGCCGATTTTGTGAGGTGGCGTCCGTGTTCACTAGAATTGTCTCCTAAACTTTAAACGCGTTTTTCTCGAAACTACTTTTTTCCACACGGTACCGGCATTATCTTAAGTTCTATACAACCGATTTACTTGAAATTTTGTGTGAACCTTCTTTAAATAATCCTTTATCGTTCCTACCAGCATCGTGTCAAAATTTTTGTTTTTAATATTAAAAAAAATCAGGAATTTCAAAAAAAAGCGTAAAAATGAATTTTATTTTCAGGCAGTCGTGTTCGTGTTCCCGGACTATAACAGCATCCTTACTGATTAAGAATTTCTTTTGATTTTTTTTCAGACCACCAGGAGAGTCAGGATCAATGTCATCAGGATGCGCCAGTTTTTTTTGCACCTGTCTCTCCCCCCCTCTAATTATTTTAATTTTCAATATTTTTTTGTAAAATTTTTTTTCTGTATTCTTAAGATATCAATAAAAACACCATAAAAAATGGATAGTAAAAATATTTTTTTTTGTTTTTATAAAATTCAAAAAACTGCCCAAAATTTGATTTCTAGAGTAGACCAAGTTAACCAATCAGGCACATTTTTCTTATTGACGTAGCTATTCGTAGCTATTATGAAAATCCGGATTATTTTCAATTAGTGGTCAAGCGGCTTCAGTTCTTGCGTCAATATTAACTTGTAAGGATGTAGGCCAAGATCTTTTCGCGAAATTCGCCACAACGACCTCGAAGAAATGCTCAACGCTTGAAAACGACGTGTGAGAGACGGATTTGTGTCTTCCTCAATGGATGCGCTAGCGGCAGAAATATTTTCGACACTAAGGGCACTTCTTTGTCTCACTGGCACGGGCACATTTTGTACTGTGCCTGTGGATTCAAATTTTTCCACGAGACATTCAATTGTTGATCTTACAGGACGATTATGATGACCATAAATTGGACGTAGTGCTCTTAAAGTTGAGGCTCCGAATTTCGGTAGTAAATTTTAATAATTTCAACTTGTTGTTGGATCGTATATCCATGATGATGGGTCAAAAGAGCGGAAAAAAATATGGCGTCGTTTGCTGTCCCTATCGCTCTCCTTTTGTGGCGTCCCTATTGAAAAACCAGTTACATACATAGGCAGGAGAAGGTCAAATGTATTTGTAAAATTTACTCCGCTAGATGAATGCACTATATATGTATTTATGTTGAGACGTGTAATCAAAAAACAATACTCGGATTTGTTTTGGCTTCAAAAAAACTATATTTTTTCGACGGAAAATGTCATTCCTCATCGAATACCCACCTATAATTTATGTTGACTCCATTAAACATTTTAATGGTTATTTCCTATTGAAGTTAATTTTGGCCGAAGCCTTGCCGGACGGCTAAAGGGTGAAGCATTTCGAGGTTCCTTACTTTGTTAAAGAAAAAACACAGACATTTCACATTTAATGGGGAATGTTTATTATCATACGAAGGAACATACTTTGGCATTTAATTTTTATAGATTATCTCTTTGAAATGTTTGCCGCGGCTACGTCTCAGATGGTCTATCCATTGAATTCAATTTTCAATGAGTCGTTCGAGCCAAATGGTAACTGGCGAATGACACGCGTGATGTTTTGGTCCAAGGCCTGAATCGGAGCGTGATTTTCCGCATAGACTATATCACACCGTGTTGGTAGCCAATCGAACGATGATTCCACCGGCCCACATACCATACCAAATGCCCATAGAGCGAAGCGATGTCACTTTAGAAAGTCAAACGGCTTCGGTTCTTGCACAAGCTGTATTTTGTACGATTTCAATTTAAGATATTGACGTAAAATGCGTCAAGTCGTTCCATACGTCAGACCGATTTGCTGCCAACGGCCCGAATCGACCGTTTCGTGTACACTCTCAGCTACGGCTGCTAAATCGAATATTACCTAATAATGACTCCTGGGCCTTAAGATGGGTGATGGTGTTGCGAATATTACGCTTAGTAGGCTGATTGAAATGATTATAGGTTGAGGGAAGCGAGTGAAACACATTCTTTACTGAACGTGAATTTTTGTGGTAAAGTTAAACGATTTAGTAAGTCTTTCTGTAATGAAATGCTAAACACTACTGAAGAAAAATAACATAACAGCTTGACATGACTCACGCGTGATCTGTCAAAAAATAGCTATTGAAAAAAGGACCTCTATTTGGATCACCCGTTATTTGCAAGAAATTGCGAAATGCTTCTTCTTCTATGCAATTATTATGTTTGTCAATAATATGTAGCTTTAACTAATTTTGGATAAATGCCTAAACTTTTCAACTTTAATAATTCATTCACGCATACTCATTAAATAATTTGACATTAAATGAAATACCGAAAACAATAATGACGTATTTATCGAATAATTTGATCTCAAAACAATTAAATGTTTAATATAAACAAGATCTAAAGGGCCCTTTAATCTGTCAGTCGTAATAAAAATGTTCTCTAAAGTAGTTCGTTGGTATATTTTGATGATATTTTGCTGCGGTGGACTGTGGTCAAAATATAGATTAAAAACTCCGTTTGTACAGGGTACTCGTATTGCTTTCAAAAATCTACAATGTCATTCATTCAACAAAACTCTTTTCCGTTTCGAACAATGCCAAATAAAGCTACAAAAACGGGGACACAATGAAATGAATATTATCGGCAAATTGTCAAGATCGATTGACAATATAACGGTTTGTACAAGTTATACGTCAATAAAGTGTTAATTGTTTTGACATTACCATATATCCATACTTTTTAGGTAAAAGCTGAATTGTTTCGCAAGACCAACGGCTACACCCCGTTTATCTACAAATTCACCATGGACTTTTGTGAACTGAAACGCAATCCGCAACGTCAACCGGTCATGACTATATTCTTCAAATATTTGGAGCAGAATAGTAATTTGAATCACACCTGTCCATATGATGTTGGTTGACCGTAAATATTTTAATTAAGTCAGATACTGTACGGATTTTTTTGTAGCATGATATCATCTTGAAAAACTTCGTTATGCCGGAGGAAGTGTTGATGTTGTTGCCATATCCCAAGGGCGATTACATGGTACAGTTAGGCTTCGCTGCATACAATGAATGGGTCCTTACTGTGAAGGCATTTGTGCAGATAACTGATTGAAGTTGACTGTATCTGTGCTCAGTCAACAAGTAGATATTCCAAAATTGAATAAATATTATAGAGTTTGCAAGCACAAATAAGTAAGCGAACATAAAAAAAAATAGTGAAAAAACAACAGCTTTTCATATTTTATACATTACTATTTGATTTGAGGGGCCAGGGGGAACTGAAATCTGGATATCTTGGTGACCACCGACTTTTTGAAACCAATAACCGTCCAGATCTTTCTAACGACTTAAGCGAAGTCATATTGCGCCAATATCCATCGAAAGTTCCGTTTTGCTTGCAAATTATGGTTGCTCACAAAAATGTGCTTCCCAAAATCAGAAATAAATTGTAATGATCCCGAAATTGACCCTAAAAAACCATACTATAACTCTTGCGATTTCTAGACAACACATGCTCTGACCACTTCAAATAGTTCATTAAAGTGTATTTATTTATTGTTGTAAAAGATCTTGAATCTCTGGCTGTTCTATGGTCAAAAACTTCGACTCCCAACGACGAATAATGTCTGACGGTGTCTGCTGGCCACGATATTTTCAGTTGTTTCATATTTAATATACGTTATAATGAATAAGTATACGACCTAAACGCCAATTGTGATGGGAAACTGCCTCTACGCTATCTATAAAAAGACAAAACATTACATTATACATATATTAAGGCACATTCGGCAATAAATGATATACAAAATGCAAATGAAATTAGTGGTTATATCCGCATGGGGCGCAACGCTTCTGTGAGTGTAGGTACTGGAGCTATTCACTATAGATTTTGAGTTAGACCTTCGAAGTAAGCATTGACTTCAAGATTTCAATTGAAGTACGGTGTGGATGGTGTTGGACTCAGCGTCTGCGTTACAGATTGAGTCAGATTATGTGAGAGGGATAGTTTTTAAAGTAAAGTGAATTATAGTGATGACACTTTTCAATTTACAGAAAATTGGCTTTTCAGCGATGACATAATTACAAAGTGAGCTCTAACTAGGCGATTCTGTAGAGCAGTAACAAGCGGAAAATTTTTAGGTTTTTAGGCCGCATAGCATGATAATAATTAAAAATTTATCAAATAAAACAATCAGGTTAATAAAAATTTAAAGTGATTGCTCAACTATTTATAGTATTATAATCATTAATAAGCTATATTGAAATATTGATATGGGGCAATGTACATATATAAACCCGGCTCAATTACACTGCTACGGAGTTCAATCGCCGATCATTCGGGTAAACTGCACGCGATGAACTATATCCAATGTGTGAAAAGACAGTTGTTAAATTATGACGTACACGTATAATAATGTGCATAAAACAGTTCTTATCGACTATCGAAAAGGGAATGCCATCATTGGCGAATTTTATATAACGCTATCGGATTCATCGACATAAAGCACCGTTTGTTTGTTGAATCCGTCCTTTTGTTGAATTTGGCTATGAATTGTATCCGAATCGACCACAATCTCGAGATCTCACCTTTCGTGACTCTTTCATGTCCTCACACTTCAATAAAATTGCAATTGGTTTATGGAAAGTCCACATATTTTTGGTGAAATCACATGTACCATATCGGGACCCGACCGACCGATTTCGACTAATTTTATACGCGGCATTCCTCTCACATTTCTATGTCACAGTGCGAAAATATGCGAAATCGGACTACAGTACACAAATCAAGGAGGGATAAAATTTTGCTCTCATAAACATTGGCCAATGTGTGAGTTATTCTTGATAATAGTAATTCTGTGTAATAAAAATGGGTTGAAATGGGTCAATACATCCCTGAACATTTTTGTAGGATATGTAACAAACTTTATGCCAAATATGTTGGACAGTGTATGAGTTATGTATATAGGGAATATATACATATAATATACTATATAAAATTGCTAAGATTTCGATCCTCTGGTTGACGTTTTACATCTTAAGGTATTTAGATGATTCTTGCACTTTACAAGAGTATAAAATGTTCGGTTGTACCTGAACTTAGCCCCATCTTACTTGGGGTTAGAGGTAGTCAGTACTTTCAAAAAAATTAATTTTTTTGCATTTTCGTTAAGTGTAATATCTTAAAAATATTATCTGAAAATTTCATGTTGATCCGATAATTAGTTTTTGAGCTATTCGACAAATAACAAAAAGAGCTCGGGCACTTCAAAGCGCCAGTGTGAAACTTTAAACGCATTTTTCTCAAAACTATGTTTTTGAAATGGTGACAACTGTAACTCGAAAATTGCTCAGTAGATTTTAATGAAATTTATACAGCTTTTAGAATACATAATAAACTCGGACCTGGTCGAAGGTTTTTTTTTCAAAAGTTTCGATTTTTTAAGACCAATTAACTGTTGATTTTTTCCCAAAAATTTAGAAAAAAATTGCCTCAGGCCGCCACTTTGTTAATTTTTGAAAACAAAAAAAATCCTTTGATCAGGCCCGAGTTTATCTATTTATACAAGAAAACTAATTTTTTTGTCCGATTGATTTTAAATGAATCTCCAAGGACTTATGGTTGTCACCGCAAGTACCTCTTTTTTGGAACTGCGTCAACACAAATACCTATAACTTTGGAAATTAATTTTTTTGTTTTTGAAATTTTCGTGACTTCAAGTCAACACATTCTATAATAATGCCATATTATTACTTTTGAAAAATAACATGATTTAATAGCAAAAAAATACTGAAAATTCTAGTTTTTTCGTAACTCTGACTACCTCTAACCCCTTAAAGTAGCATCTAATGGTTGTTGTTAAATGCTGTATGTTGCTATTAGTGATGAGAGATTTCAATATCTGTGATTTCAGTGATTGCTATTTTTAAATCACTGTGATTTTTATTGCTGTTGCGATCACAACTAAAACAACATAAATATAAAAAAATTGTACTCTTTATTTGTTTTTTAAATTCATCAAATAAGCTTTCGAATTTGCTTTTAACAAAAAATAAAATTAAAATCATAATTAATTAAAAAAAAAATCTGATTACTTCTTAAAACGACTGATTTATGCAACTAAGACATGTTTTTAACATTTGCATCTAAGTATATTAGAATTTTGGTCTTTCATCATCCAAGTTACCGTAGAAAATACGTTAATTATTATCTTTTATTAAGGTTGTTTTGTATGAAATTTTTTGTTTAAGTTTTTGATTTAAGTTTGCATACTTATTTTTCTTAATAAATTTCCTGCCATCATTAAAAATCATAAGAACTTTTAAAAGTTTAAACCGCTTTGATGAAAAATCCCATATACATATGAACAGGGTAAACACGTTACTTTTCTTCTATTTCTATTTCACTATTTTCTTGTAATTATACCCTTTCGAATCAATGTAGAAACCCACTTTACCATTGGAAGGTTTCGAAAAAGGCCCAAAAATAATAATACCGCTCGACGCTTCTCAAAACACACTTTTTAAACTGACGGACATGATTCCGGTCGAACTGCTCAACCGATTTGATTAGTTTGTTTTAAATGTTCACCAAATGCCTAGCTATCGTCACTACTAGATTTATAATTTATTGACAATGTTATGACAAAATTCATATAAAAAAAACATTAGGAAAATTAAAAAAAACTATAATTACTTTTTTATTTATGAACATTTTTTCATGATTCTAGTAGGCACAATAACCATTCGCATACTTTTTAAGTTTAAATTAGGCTTTTGTGTTTCAGATGATCCAAACATGAGAAATCGTGTCCGCCGGTGAAAAACCGCATCTCTTTCACCCAGCCATTTCTCCGACCGATGTCATCAAAAAATTGTTTATACACTCTACGATATATCTCATGATATGTGAAAAAAGTTCTATCTTATTCTTATATATAAAAATGAATCGCAAAATGTGTTGGTAAGCGCATAACTCAAAAACGCCTGGACCAATTTCGCCAATTCTTTTTTTAAAATGTTCGGTGAGTCTCAAGGATGGTTTTTACGGCAAGAAAAGTTCGAATATTTGCCGGGAACCCCTAAAAACAGCCCTTTTCTTTTTTCCATACAAACGAATGAATGTTTGTTTGTTAGTAGCGCTAAGGGAACGACTGAACCAATCTTGATGAAATTTTCAGAGAATATTCTGTGTGTATCGGGGAAGGTTTGGAAATAAAAAAAACCGTATGCTTTTCGTGAGGAAAAGTCGGAAAATTGGACAGTTCCAAAAAGTTATTTTTTTCCAGACAAATTTTTTTTGTTAATTTTTTTGTTTTGTTTTTCAATTATTTGAATCGTTCAAATTTGTCGTTTGCTTCAAAAATTTTTGAAAATTATTCAGTGAAAGCGTTATGTATGTCGCACACAAAGTGATCAATTTCAGATTGAAATTTGTTACGATGCCACGAAGTGGTCGCGCTAATATCGGTCGGCGTCACACCAAGGCACATGAACGAGTATTCCCAGGATGCGGTGACATAGTACGTGCAGTATTATAGATCGCGGTCAATCATCAAGCGATCGTCACGATGTCACAGCACGACTTTTCAAACAACAGTTACGATGTTCTTCTTTGGATGGTGGATAGTGGTTCCACCAGATCAAATTGATGAAATCATTTCTGCGGAAATTCCTGATGCAGAGAAAGATCCATTATTATACGAAGTGATGAAAACGAATATGGTTCATGGACCTTGCAGACACCAAAATCCCACTTCGGTTTGTATGTCTGACAATAAATGCACAAAACGGTATCCACGTGCTTTTCTTTCGGAACACAAACTAGAAATGATGGATATCCACTCTATCGGCGTCCAGACGACAGTGGCAGAACATTCAGCATTCAATTTAGAAGAGTGAATATCGAAGTTGACAACACATGGATCGTACTATATTCACCATTATTGTCTAATTCACATTCAAAAATTATATCAATGTTGAGTATTGCAGTTTGGTGTAATCGATAAAATACGTTTGTAAGTAGATCACCAAAGGAAGCCACATGGCGGTTATTGGTCTTGAACGATACGGTCGATACGTGAGCTGCACTACAGCGCTTTGTAGGATATTTACTTTTGCAATTCATGAATGATTTCCGAGTATTGTGCGTCTCGCAGTTAATTTGGAGAACAGCCAAAGAGTGTATTTCAACCCAAGGGATACTGTACAAAAAATTGGAAATGGGTTAATTCCGGTTGATACTTCCGGTGGTTTGATATCAATTCCATTCGCCGGTTATCAATTCACGAAATATGAACTCATCACGAATGTTCGGGCATTGGCCAAATTATCGTAACTACGATTCCTGAAGTGCTCGCGCAATGATAGCTACCAAAAATGCCAATGTTGTTGACTTAAACTGGAAGATTCAAAGTCAAATTCCGGGAGACTTGCGCTCAGACAAATCGATCGATCGCCGTAAATTATCCAGTGGAATTTCTAAATTCTTTGGAGAGGCTTGATATGGCCCCGCATTATTTACGTCTCAAAGTTGGATCTGTCGTTATTATGTTTCGCAATCTGTAAGCGCCGAAACTGTGTAATGGAATCCGACTAATTGTGATGCAGCCATCGAATGCAAAGGGCAGAACGCTTGATTCAGCAAATTTCTTTGAATTCCAACGTTTTGCCATTTCAGTTCACACATATTCAGTTTCTAGGGAAAATTGCATTTGTGATTACAATCAACAGGACACAAGGATAGTCGATAGAGGTGTATGGCATAAATTTGGAAATGCTTTGTTTTTCACACGGCCAAAGATACGTGGCGTGCTCACAATTTGGAAAACTATCTTCTTTGTACATTTACGCACCGGAACAGAAACCAAAAAATGTTGTTTATCAAGCTGCGTTACATTGAAAAAAAAAAAGAAATGATAAATTTAACTTTCTTTTCATTTCAAAACACAGAATTTCACGCAGGAAAACGGCTGCGGGGTCAGCTAGTCTTATATATAAAAATGAATCGCAAAATGTGTTGGTAAGCGCATAACTCAAAAACGCCTGGACCAATTTCGCCAATTCTTTTTTTAAAATGTTCGGTGAGTCTCAAGGATGGTTTTTACGGCAAGAAAAGTTCGAATATTTGCCGGGAACCCCTAAAAACAGCCCTTTTCTTTTTTCCATACAAACGAATGAATGTTTGTTTGTTAGTGGCGCTAAGGGAACGACTGAACCAATCTTGATGAAATTTTCAGAGAATATTCTGTGTGGATTGGGGAAGGTTTGGAAATAAAAAAACTGTATGCTTTTCGTGAGGAAAAGTCGGAAAATTGGACAGTTCCAAAAAGTTATTTTTTTCCAGACAAAATTTTTTTTTTAATTTTTTTGTTTTGTTTTTCAATTATTTGAATCGTTCAAATTTGTCGTTTGCTTCAAAAATTTTTGAAAATTATTCAGTGAAAGCGTTATGTATGTCACACACAAAGTGATCAATTTCAGATTGAAATTTGTTACGATGCCACGAAGTGGTCGCGCTAATATCGGTCGGCGTCACACCAAGGCTCATGAACGAGTATTCCCAGGATGCGGTGACATAGTACGTGCAGTATTATAGATCGCGGTCAATCAGCAAGCGATCGTCGCGATGTCACAGCACGACTTTTCAAGCAACAGCTTCGGTGGACTATATCTTGAAGCAACGTATATATGGTGCTGTTAGATGCTAGATGTGGATGGTGGTAACACCAGATCAAATTGATGAAATCATTTCTGCGGAAATTCCTGATACAGAGAGAGATCCATTATTATACGAAGTGACCAATATGGTTCATGGACCTTGCGGACACCACAATTCCACTTCGTTTTGTATGTCGGACAATAAAAGCACAAAACAGTATCCACGTGCTTTTTTTCGGAAACACAAACTAGAAATGATGGATATCCACTCTATCGGCATCGTTCACCGGACGACAATGGCAGAACATTCAGCATTCAATTTAGAAGAGTGAATATCGAAGTTGACAACACGTGGATCATACAATATTCACCATTATTGTCTAATTCACATTCAAAAGTTATATCAATATTGAGTATTGCAGTTTGGTGTAATCGATAAAATACGTTTGTAAGTACGTCACCAAAGGAAGCCACATGGCGGTTATTGGTCTTGAACGATACGGTCGATACGTGAACTGCACTAAAGCGCTTTGTAGGATATTTACTTTTGCAATTCATGATTTTCCGAATGTTGTGCGTCTCGCAGTTAATTTGGAGAACAGCCAAAGAGTGTATTTCAACCCAAGGGATACTGTACAAAAAATTGGAAATGGGTTAATTCCGGTTGATACTTCCGGTGGTTTGATATCAATTCCATTCGCCGGTTATCAATTCACGAAATATGAACTCATCACGAATGTTCGGGCATTGGCCAAATTATCGTAACTACGATTCCTGAAGTGCTCGCGCAATGTTAGCTACCAAAAATGCCAATGTTGTTGACTTAAACTGGAAGATTCAAAGTCAAATTCCGGGAGACTTGCGCTCAGACAAATCGATCGATCGCCGTAAATTATCCAGTGGAATTTCTAAATTCTTTGGAGAGGCTTGATATGGCCCCGCATTATTTACGTCTCAAAGTTGGATCTGTCGTTATTATGTTTCGCAATCTGTAAGCGCCGAAACTGTGTAATGGAATCCGACTAATTGTGATGCAGCCATCGAATGCAAAGGGCAGAACGCTTGATTCAGCAAATTTCTTTGAATTCCAACGTTTTGCCATTTCAGTTCACACATATTCAGTTTCTAGGGAAAATTGCATTTGTGATTACAATCAACAGGACACAAGGATAGTCGATAGAGGTGTATGGCATAAATTTGGAAATGCTTTGTTTTTCACACGGCCAAAGATACGTGGCGTGCTCACAATTTGGAAAACTATCTTCTTTGTACATTTACGCACCGGAACAGAAACCAAAAAATGTTGTTTATCAAGCTGCGTTACATTGAAAAAAAAAAGAAATGATAAATTTAACTTTCTTTTCATTTCAAAACACAGAATTTCACGCAGGAAAACGGCTGCGGGGTCAGCTAGTTATAAAATAAAAATTTTTATAAAAAAAATTTCAAAAAACAGACCAGATTACCCTACTGACCCCTTAAGAGCCAATTCGCGATGTCAAACAATATGATTAATTTCTATGTATTTTGTCATTTTTGATACTAGATTATATTCAATCGACGAAAGATATTATCAGTTGAAAAAGTGTATAAAACTTTTGGATTTTTATTTAATACTGATTAACTGTAAAGTTTTACTTACAGACATTTTTGAACATTGTAGAAGTTGAATTGTAAGTTATTGACTTACGTTGAATTGACCGATATAGATTCAACATACTTATTCAACTAAGTACAAGCTTTTGACAGAAAAATTACTCATAACAGTACACCACTACTACGTATTAAATTTATTAAAATAATTAAAACATATCGCGCCAAATTTATTTACAGCATTATGGGTGTTGCCCATATATTATGATAGTGTTGTCAAACCTTAACCCTTTTGTGGTATTACGGTTTGCAACTCTGTGACAGGGACGCCCGGAACACATAGGGCGCGACAGACTTCAAGCGACATCTGTCAAATATTAAAGGACACAGTTATTGAGGAAGCTGCACAACTACACTATAATAATATTTTTAGGTACACTCAACTCTTTTTTTACACGGTTTCTTTTTACACGGATTTGAAGTTACACGGTTGAAAATTTTTTTTTTGTTTTTTGTAAAAAAGTCGACGGTGCAAGATCTTTCGGAAAGTAGTCCGACAATTCAAAACTTTATTACCGAACGAAATTCACCATTGGATAATTTGCGGAATATCTCCAGTGATGTTACCAACTTAAATCCAATTCATCGCAAATAATTGCGCTTGTTATCAAGCGACGAATAATTATGTTGCTATGTAAGTATTTTTTTTCCAAATGTTTCTGTTCTTAATTCTGGATTAACAGATTTCTTTTGTTTTTTGCTTGCTCTACCAATTTTTCACCTGTATGAATTATGTATTTTAAGTTTTAATGCTACAAATACAATTTGTATGCACATTTAATAGTTTATATTCTTCAACATTTTTACACGGTTTTTTGAAGTAAATATAGTTTTTTATTTCATCTTACACGGTTTTCAGATGACATGTTCCATGTCCATCCTCCATTTTACTATAGAAACGCCACTTTTTTTACACGGTTTTCTGAGGAACGTATCTACCGTGTAAAAAAAGAGTTGGGTGTATATACTTTTTGAGTCGTTTTAAAATTTTGAAGCGTTTTACTGCTCTTAGGGCTTTTTTGTTTTATCCTCTAGACACAAATACGGCACACATAATATTTGAAACCTTCTTCACAACCGTATACAGTGAGCAACTATAACTCAATGTTTACGTCTTGCTGAATGTAAAGCAAAAGGGAAAAGTAATGATGAAGTTTGGTTTTAAATATATTTTTATTCGGAAATAATAAAAAAACCGTATTTCAAAAAAATAAAAAAAAACTCATTGAGAAACGTCTACCTACGACTAGCGTTTTAATATAAAAACTTCAATAAGGTACTAAAACTTAAAAATTTGGATATTGTTTGCCCGTCGTGGGAATCTACGTGTATAACTGCTTGTAAACATCTAGGCATTGAAGTATCTAAGATTTTCCGTTTAACGGGTATTATTTGTTGCCACTCCTTCTGCAGTTTCCCGCTTAGTGTCTCATGTGTTTTCTCACCTTGCGTTCTGTAGAGAAGCATTTAATGGACGTGAAGCATAATAAAGTCATTCTTTTATATTATGGCACTTTTGTTGTAATATTGTATATTCTTAGATAAGGATCCATTTTCCACTCCACAAACACTAAATTCCGTACTGCAGTCACAGCGTCCCAAATCATAACAATTCGATAGTTCACCAAATAGTTTATTCTCAGTAGTTTCCTTCCGAGGAGCCGTTGTGACAATTATACACCGCTTAAGCTATACGATTGTATTAAAATGTATATTATAATGTGCCTAACATGATGCCTTACGTAAAGTATTTATAAACACAAAACCAACAGAAGTGAAGAAGTGTGAATAAGTTGAAAGGTGAATATTTAATATACACTTCGCGTGTTTTTCGAATCGGTTAATTTTTTTCTGTAAGTTGGTAGTACTGTTAGTGGTTATGCAAAATTTCACGTCAAAATATTTATTAGTATTTGAGATACGTGTCGTTTTGTGAGCCGCTAAAAGTGAATTCTTCGATTTTTACTATGTCTGAATCTATTGTACAAAGAAGTGCGATGATTATTCGTAATCATTTCGCCACATTTTCTACTAATATCGTGCCGCAACCACCGCATCCGCCTAATTTACCTTCGTGTAACTTCTGGCCACTCCGGCGACACAGTTTTGACTCAATTGAGCATATAAAGCTGAATCGAAGAAGGCTCTGTTTGCCATTACGATGGAGGATTTTCCAAGTGCTGTGATGACTGAAAAATTCGTTGGCATAAGTGTACAGTAGCGGGAGCGGATTACTTTGAAGGAAATGAAATGGACAAAACTCACTTTTCAATTTGATCACAGTAGTATGCCGCACGTAGGCTTTGGTCAAAGGTATTTTTCCAGTTTTTTATGAATAGTTTTTTTTGTTTAGATTTAAATACGTTTGGTTTATAATTTCTTAACAAAAATGTAACTACAACAAAACTGCATCATTACTTTTCCTCTGTTACTTTTACATTCTGCAAGACATCAAATATATGATGGGTCGTACGTAGACTTTTATTACCCACTGTATAACCTAGTCAGCCCAAAGTTAAAATCATTTAAACTGCTTCGTCAGCTCGGAGACGGAGTGGTAATATGTGGTAATATTCTTTCATCTAAGTATTTTAGTAAAACACATTATGAATCTACAACAACTTTAAATAAAGCCATTTAGTTGCCAGTTAAACTATGGCGTACTTGATCTTAGGGTTAGTTAACTATATTAATTGCCTGGCTTTTTCTTACAAGTATGCCCAGCATTTTTGTGTTGGTAATAAATAAAAACTAATGTTCATTTTAAAATTTGCGTTGAGTAAGAATGCGTTTCATACCCAAAATATCCACTAAAATCACTCGATCGGACTTGCGAGAGATGCCGAGCTCTCTTGTCATCTCCCTAATACTTGCCTGACAATCTTAAAGCACCATATCCTTCACTTTTTTTAATATTTTCATCAGTTGCAAAGGTCGAAGATGATCCAGAAGGAGGCATATCTTCAATGATCTATCGACCATCTTTGAAGGCTTTGTGCCACTTATCGGCTTGTGTTTGTGATAAAACTGAATAACCGTAAACCTTTTCCAACGTTGGCAACGATTCCGAACATGAAATTTGGTCAGAAATATAAAATCTGGGACAAATTCTTTGTTGGACATCTTTATCCATTGTAAAAATCGCAACGCTCCACTCAGGTGTACTGACTTAAGCAGCAGCTGTGAACAAACTGATTGACAGATCTCGCTCATATTTGGCATAGTAGGTAATTAAGAACAGTCCCACTAATTTAGCAAAATACATTTACCCGGGGAATTTAATTACAATTTCTGGATGCTTTTTCGTCCCAAAGTATGTTAAACCTTTGAATATGAGGTTTTGTTTTAATAAAATGACCTTAATAATTTTAAAAACTAATACTTTTTGTTGTTACGGGACAATATGCTTAGCAGGGGCACAGAATTTGGCATTTGCCTAGGGTGGTAGATTGTCTTAAGCCGGCCCTGTAAAGAGTTCAATGAACATTAACGATACAGTAGACACTATTTAAATAAATTATAAAATATAATTAAGTAGACCGGAGATGCCAAAATTGAATATTTGTTGAAAAATATTAGAGCTGTTCAAGGTTATTACAAATGAATGAGTAATTATGTGAGAGCATGCCATTGTCACACACCGATTTCATTATTGTGTACTGTGATTATTACAACTGATTGGTAAATACTTTTACTCTAAAGAATTATTTTATAATAAATTTTAACTATAACAAGTAAATTACACAGCTCAACAAAAACCAATTATTTTAATGACCTTGATATTTTAGTAAATTTGGACGCTCTCAAGTGTCCAGATTACGACCTTATTCATGAAAATATTGAATCTCCTATTGTTTTTATGATATTCAATATTTTGATAAATGTCGGCTTGTTGGCAATATAAATTCAGTTTTCCAGTCATTATTAGGGTTCTGCGCACTTTTTTCGCGTATGAAAATGACTCGTGATCCTTATTCTCGAAATCCTTACCGAAAATATGCGGTAAAGATTTTACTAAAAATACGCGGGGAGATACATATCTTGAAGTACATTCTACAAAGTTTCTTGTCTTACTTAATGGCAATTTCGCTTTCGTTTCAAAGGTAATTCGCATAAACTACTGAACAATATTTTAATGGTAATATTTTCTTAAAATCAACTCAAGTATTTAATAAATGACCTAGTAAGATATTGTAAAACAATTTGTCAAATCGTTATTGGCACTAGAAATACATTTCAGTATCCTCCGCAATCATCTGAATAAATTTTGGCAATTATAGTGAGGAACAGAGGGGGAGATTCAAGCAGGCTCCAAAAGTGATTGGAGAATGGTATTAAGATTGTTAAGATCGTCATATGATGACAGATTCCTGCAGGTTCTTAAAAAGATATTACCACCTGGAAAACTATTAAACAAACGCTAATAAAAGACATTTTATTGGAATAAAACATGTTATCGGCATTTTTCTTTATGTTTACTTAATATATAAATGATTTGGATGATGAGACGAGTTGAAATTCGAGTGACTGTCTGTCTGTCCGGTCGTTCGTCTGTGCAAGCTGTAACTTTAGCAAAAAATTAAGATATTCTGATGAACCTTAACCGGACCACTGCCACGCAAACAAAACTCCGTTAGTCGAAAACCTATAGGTTGCCATAACTAAGCAGCGAATTAAGAGAAAAACTGTAATTATGTAATTAGGGGCACTTGAAGTTTGAACATATTTAAAAAAGTCGTGGTGGCCCCGTCATACATTAGGCTTAATGTATGTATCTCCCAAACCATTCGAACTATATTACCCAAACTTACTAAAGGACCTTTCTTACGGCAGGATAACGTCGAATGATATATAAGCTCACTCCTCGTATAACGGTTTTGGTCAAAACTACTAAAAGTGAGACATATGTTTTTACATCTAAGGTGGTACAAAGGATTGTTGAGGGATCCGATGGCAAGCATTGTCCACAATTAGGAGAACTTACAAATTACCAAAACTGCTCGACCAACTTCATCCAACTTCGGTACAAACATTACTGTAACATTTTTTGTTGCAATGCGAAAATGAGCAAAATCGGACAAAACTATACTATGTTCCCATACAACTTGATTCTAAATTTCATTTGATTCTTTCACTTTTGAGTATACAAATCAAAAACCAAAGAATATAAGCAATGAGATATATTATTGCAATGCGGATATAGCAGTGGCGGATTCATAGGGGGAAGACATCATTTTTCAAATTTGGGATTCTTTTGTGACGTTAAAGACTGTGTTTTTTATCCAAGATCATTAGGTCGATCTAGCATCAGCATTGCTTTAGATTTGGTTAAATCTTGAACAAATACAAAAAAAAGATTCTTTTTGAATATAGACAAATTCTTTGACAATGTTTTGAATCCCAGGTACTTAAACAAATCTTTTTTTCAAAATCTGATTTATTGGATTTTATGTAAATTTGCAAACGCACAAAAATTCGAAGTTAAGGTGCTGGTAGCACCGTTTATATCGGATTTGAAAACTGTTTATGTGAACATGTTACATAAATTTGAGGAATGTGGGTTAATTTCCTATAAAAAGTTTCTAAAATTTCCAGAACAAGTATCCCAAACATACGACATAGTTGGGTTCAACGGCACGATGAAGTTATTCAATTTGCCGCAAAATTGACGTTGATCGTCAAAGCTCTAACAAAAATTAGTAAAGGAAAAAATAAGGAAACAGTGGAAAAACAACGATACTTATCGCAGCCGTATGCAAATTTGAATTTATAATTGGGATTTTTTGCCAATGTGATATTCTATCTCTTACTCACTCACTCAGCGTGATTCTTCAGAAAGAATCTATCGATCTTTCGATTTATTTATTCAGACACGAAAAAAATGGCGCAGGACTGAAAATTTAAAAAAACGCGAAAATTTCTTCTTCGGATATAATCGGCGAAGATTTGAAGACGCGCTTTTCTAGGAACGTATTGGATGGATTTCAACTAAGATTGCTGCTTCCAGAAAAAAATATGTATTTTGAAAACTAAAAAAATGGAAAACCTTATTGACTGCTTCATAGATAGATTCAAAGGCCTTTTAGGTAATGACAACGTCGTGCCACTAATGACCTCTCATTCTCGAAAGATTCCCAAAACTTTTCTAAAATTTTTCTATTCAATACACGAACTGACTACAGTACTATACATGAAATGCATGTACATAGAAATAAAGTATGTCACCCGCACGTTTAAGATTTATAATACGTTTCTTTTTTCAATTTAGTTGGATTTGATATTAGACCAATTTGAAATTTTTCCACCATGATATTAAACTGTATAAAGACTACTATATGTAATATAATAGTCTTCAAGTTTCAAGTAAATGTTTAATGAGGGAGCAATTTATTCTGCCCACTTTTAGGCGAAATCAGATATCTCGGAACCCGACCCACCGATTTCGACTAAATTTAGTACCTAACATTCTTCTAATATTCCTGTCTCACATTGTGAAAATCCCACTTGATTCGTTCATTTTCCAGATGATTTCATGCCTTATATACCAGCCAATATTTGAGTTATCTGAATGAAAATTACAGAACATTTTTTACTCATAACAGTATATCTTTGTGTCTAAATTAAATAAATTTGGTCGAAAACTTGACCTTACCTCCATATAACTATTTCCAGGATTTTTGAACATCCGGTTGACTTTGGTTTGTTTCATAATTTTTCGTCAAACAGTTTTTTCTGCCAACATTAATTTTTCAATTGTCAAATTTATTTCCCAACAGTCAGTTAATAAAACTAGTATTTCACAATTCGTTAAAAAAATGTGGATAAATTTAAGTTCGGGTGTAGCCGAAATTTTTGTACTAAACTATTACACTTTATTATAATTAATCATAATAATTATTCATTATTCTACTATTTGTATATATGTATGTCTCGATTTTATATTTCCAAAAATTTTAGAATTCAACCAAAAATCGCAAATGGTATTCACCAGTTGGCACAGGTAGTGATTGAAGATGTTCTTGAGCACAAAATCCTTAATGATTAGGTCGTGCTAGAAATGAAATAATTTATGGTAAAATATCGCGAGCATATATTATTATACGAAATCTTACCTTGCAGGGGCAAGTGTGGTTTAGATTGGAATATAATTGCAGCATTTCAATAATCAGGGTATTCGCTTCCTGTCTACACTAATATTATAAAGAGGAAAAATTTGTACCTATTTTTGTATGTTTGTAATGAATAGGCTCAAAAAGTACTGGGCCGATTTAAAAAATTCGTTTGCCAATAGAATGCTACATTCTTCCAATTTGACATGGGCTACATTTCATTTTGAAAAAAATTAGGCATCCTTGGTAAAATTTGAACAATGTTACCGAAGGCGTAGAAAAATGAGTCTTAAAATGTCTTTCGTCGAATGCGCTGCCGAAACTATTAGCGATAGAACAAAATAATGTATAACAATATTGAAAAACACCATAATATCTACAAAAAACTCCCGGGTAGCATATGTCCAACTATTGTAGTTATGTCACTACAACAACTTTTTTCATTTTAAACATTAATGAAAATGCTAACCAAATTCAAACCATGCTATTTACGTGTTCATATTAATCCTTTGTTTTAGCTGGAGACTTTCATCAAACATTACCAGTTATAACAAAAGGTACTCGAGCTGACGTTATTCGAGCTTGCCTTTAATCATCAACTTTATGGAAATCGATTGAAACTCTTAATCTGCGCACAAATATGAGGGTACATTTAAGTGACAATGACGATAATAATTTCTCACAAAAACTTCTAAAACTTGGAGGCGGAAAATTACCGTCTCCGGTTGCAAACAGTCCCCAGGTATTGTTGGATAACGCATTGCGTCAAATCATTCAGAGTCTAGAAATTTTTGTGGACATAATATATCCGGACATACAAATTATTACGGAGAGAAATTTCACTTGCGGAGAGATTAACAAAATTATTATGGAAAAAGTACCCGGTGAATTTAAATCTTACAAATCTATTAACACAGTATGCAACATCGAAGACACAGTGCTCTATCCACAAGAATTTTTAAATTTCCTGAATCCTTCCGGCTTGCCGTCCCACGAACTACAATTAAAGGTAGGCACTCCCGTAACGCTGTTGAGGAACCTATGCCCTCCCAGCATGTGCAATGGCAGGAGACTTCTGCTGAAGGAATTGCGGGAGAACGTCATAGTAGCCACTATAATCACCGGGGCCGCGGCCGGACAGCTCGCCCACATACCGCGGATCCCCATGATTCCTACGGACTTGCCTACATCTTTTAAGAGGTTACAGTTTCCTCTCAAAACATCATTTGCCCTCACAATAAATAAGTCCCAGGCTCAAACATTTTCAATGGTTGGCATCGACCTAAGAAAAGAATGCTTTTCTCATGGACAACTATATGTTGCCCTTTACCGAGTGGGATCTCCTGAAAATCAATATATTTTGTTGCCATCTACAAATACCACTCCCAATGTAGTTTACAGTGAAGCTTTAAGATAAAAACTGACAAATATAAAAGTAAAAAACGTAAATCTACCTTAATATTATATCTGTAAATAATGTAAAAGTAAACCTGTAAAATAAAAAATACTAAAAATGTAAATTATTAAGTAATAATAAGAATGAAAATGATTAATGACAAACCCTTTTTTAATAAAAAATAAAAAACAAAAAAAAAACACAAAAAAATATATAAAACTAAAATAAAAAGCACAAAACAACAAAACCAAACAAAAAATAATAATTTTGTAAGGAAAATACTAAATAATGATAGGCAAGTTTCTATCGACACGAACAAAAATTTCTTTGAAATACCTAGATATATAGGTAGATACATTTTTAGTTGAAAGTTGTCAACGTTTAATTTAGACTGTATATATTTTATTCGACTCTGCTTTTATTCTAATTACTTAAAAAAAAAACATAGTAAAAATGTATATAATATCCTATGTACCTCATGGAAATAAGTATATGTGCATCAACTTAATTTCAAATTAAAATACTGCAAATGAATTGAAACTTATCAATACAATTTATTTTAATAGTAGTTCAAAAAATTAACAAAAAAAAAGCTTCTCAATTTCAATACGCTTTTTATAAAACAAATAAAAATTAAATATTAACAGCTCTTAGGAAATAAGTATATGTGCATAAGGGTTTATTTTAAATTAATGTTAAATAACTAATTTATTTTTGTGTTTTTAATAATTAATATGCTTGCCTTTTTTTAAAAATGCTAGATTAATTCTATTTGGCATGGAGTCCACTAATTGTTTTAATGTTGAATGGCAATGAGCAAAGCATCTTTGAGCTGTTTAGTGGTTTCAAACTGGCAGCCATTCCTATAAACTTATTCGAAAGTATTCCCCACAAGTCTTCAATTGGTTTAAGTCCGAGCTGATCGCTGGCCACTCCAAAACAGTTATGTTTTTTGATGACAAAAACTCCTTTGTAATGCGGGCATTGTGAATTGGGGCGTTGTCTTGTTGGAAAATCCAGGAATCTCCGTAGAGTTTCTCACCAAATTCTATCAGCACTTCATCCAACAGCTTCACGTATATTTCCGCATTTGTTTTGGTGGGAATGAAGCAAAGCGGAGACTTTCCAGCATATCCGAAAGCTATCCAAATCATTAGCGTTCCGCCACCATGATTTCGCTTGTGTCGAGTTTGGCGGGGTTGACGTACATCGCGCCAATACTTATGGCAACCATCAGGAACGTCCAAATTAAATTTTTTCTCGTCAGAAAAAATAACATTTTGGAATTCATCGGTCCAAAATTTCATTTTATCGGCAAATGCCAAGCGTGCGCTTATGTGGCGTGGCAATAGTTTAGGCACAGGTTCTCGGGACTCAT
This sequence comes from Bactrocera zonata, assembly GCA_037783105.1. Taxonomy (NCBI): domain Eukaryota; kingdom Metazoa; phylum Arthropoda; class Insecta; order Diptera; family Tephritidae; genus Bactrocera; species Bactrocera zonata. The sequence continues at coordinate 99,831 of JBAWJQ010006459.1, forward strand.
ACCTTATCAATTTATTTTGCGTCAAGACTTGATGGACTCTTCTCCTAGTTACATTGAGATCTACTTAAATGCGTCTTGATTTCCAGGCATGACATGTTATTTTGACTTGCTAGTCGCCGAATTTCTCGCTTGCACCGTTCATCAATATTAGTCGGTCTGCCGCAGCGCCTATTTCTGCCATAACTATCGGGGTTAAGAAAATTACTGATGGTATTTCTATGACGATTCACTCTGGCGGTTATATCAGTAACTTTTGTACCCGCTTCACTTAAGCCCCTTATTAATCAGCGCTCCTCTTCCGCATTCTAACCATAAACCACATTTGGCGTAAGTATTATGAGCAACAAAAATGCACAGTAATTTTACTTACTAGTCTTCAACTAAAAATATCACCACTTCACTTAACTTCTCTTGTTTACAGTCCAAAGTGCACTAATATGTCTTGCTGCACTTATACTTATTTCCTAAGGAAAACATGAGACTGACAACAAATTGATTCTAACGGTACTAAGAATTTATATTAAAGCAGAATTACAGTGAATCAATTAAGTTTAGGTACAAAGGCATTTTCTCTAATAAACCTATAATTTCTTCATTGAACTTTGTAAAAAAAATAATATTTTTTTGTCCATTCCAATAACGAACATATTTTAGTGCATTTATTTTAAAATCAGTCACTTTTTTCTATAAACACAACAAAATATAACAACAAAGACATAAATTCCATTGATTTAACGTCAATAAAGTTTTGGTACAAAAACGAAAAGAAATTAAAATATGATTTATACAAAAAAGACAATATAATTTTAATACTTTGTGGGACCTCCTTTAGCTTTAATTATTGCTTGTAAACGGCGATGCATGCTTTTTACTAGCACATTAGTGTCAGACTTTGTAATTTTGGCCCATTCAATTCCTATAGCGGCTTTTAAGGTATCCTTAGACGAAATATTGTGTTTTCGAATCCTTTTTTCTTTCAAATCCCATATGTGCTCTATAGGATTAATGTCGGGGGATTGTGGTGGCGTTTGGAGTTGCTTGCAGTTATATAGGAGCCATTCACGGATTAGATACGACGTGTGTTTAGGGTCGTTATCTTGTTGAAAAAGAAATTGGCTTCTGTCGAGACCCAGTTTTTGCACGCTTGGGCGCAAATTTTTTTTCAGAATATCCAGATACATAAATTTGTTCATTTTATCTGTTATAAACTCCAAATTACCCACGCCTGATGCAGCCAAACATCCCCATACCATGATGTTTCCCCCACCACGTTTCACTGTAGGTATTAAGTTATTTTCTTGCATCTCTGCATTGGCACGCCTCCACACTTTTATTACTCCGTCCGACCCAAAAATGTTGAATTTTGATTCGTCAGAGAATACAACATTCTCCCAAAACGATTCTGGTTTTTGAAGATGTTCTTTAGCAAATTGTAATCTTTTTTTCTTATTTGCTTTTGATATGAATGGTTTACGTCGCGCAGTTCATCCGTAATACCCAGCTTTGTGCAGCACATTTCTCACAGTTTGAGGATTTACATTTTTTTGAAATTCCACGTTTATATTATTTGTAATCTTTACTGCTGAAATACAAGGATTTCGCTTGACAGCAGTGATGGAATTACGTTCTTCGCAGGGCGTTAAAACTTTAGGTCTGCCGGACCTATGTTTTTTATTTAGATCTCCATTAGTTGTATACGATTTTATAATATTACTAGCTGACCCCGCAGCCGTTTTCCTGCGTGAAATTCTGTGTTTTGAAATGAAAAGAAGGTTAAATTTATCATTTCTTTTTTTTTCAATGTAACGCAGCTTGATAAACAACATTTTTTGGTTTCTGTTCCGGTGCGTAAATCTACAGAGAAGATAGTTTTCGAACTCGTAAGCACGCCACGTAATTTTGGCCGTGTGAAAAACATAGCATTTCCAGATTTATGCCATACACCTCTAGCGACTATCCTTGTGTCCTGTTGATTGTAATCGCAAATGCAATTTTCCCTAGAAACTGAATATGTTTGAACTGAAATGGCAAATTGTTGGAATTCAAAGAAATTCGTTGAATCAAGCATTCTGCCCTTTGTATTTGATGGCTGCTTCATCACAATCAGTCGGTTTTCATTACACAGTTTCGGCGCTTACAGATTGCGAAACATAATAACGACAGATCCAACTTTGAGACGTAAATAATGCGGGGCCATATCAAGCCTCTCCAAAGAATTTAGAAATTCCACTGGATAATTTCCGGCGATCGATCGATTTGTCTGAGCGCAAGTCTCCCGGAATTTGACTTTGAATCTTCCAGTTTAAGTCAACAACATTGGCATTTTTGGTAGCTAACATTGCGCGAGCACTTCAGGAATCGTAGTTACGATAATTTGGCCAATGCCCGAACATTCGTGATGAGTTCATATTTCGTAAATTGATAACCGGCGAATGGAATTGATATCAAACCACCGGAAGTATCAACCGGAATTAACCCATTTCCAATTTTTTGTACAGTATCCCTTGGGTTGAAATACACTCTTTGGCTGTTCTCCAAATTAACTGCGAGACGCACAATACTCGGAAATCATTCATGAATTGCAAAAGTAAATATCCTACAAAGCGCTGTAGTGCAGCTCACGTATCGACCGTATCGTTCAAGACCAATAACCGCCATGTGGCTTCCTTTGGTGATCTACTTACAAACGTATTTTATCGATTACACCAAACTGCAATACTCAACATTGATATAATTTTTGAATGTGAATTAGACAATAATGGTGAATATAGTACGATCCATGTGTTGTCAACTTCGATATTCACTCTTCTAAATTGAATGCTGAATGTTCTGCCACTGTCGTCTGGACGCCGATAGAGTGGATATCCATCATTTCTAGTTTGTGTTCCGAAAGAAAAGCACGTGGATACCGTTTTGTGCATTTATTGTCAGACATACAAACCGAAGTGGGATTTTGGTGTCTGCAAGGTCCATGAACCATATTCGTTTTCATCACTTCGTATAATAATGGATCTTTCTCTGCATCAGGAATTTCCGCAGAAATGATTTCATCAATTTGATCTGGTGGAACCACTATCCACCATAAAAAGAAGACCATCGTAACTGTTGTTTGAAAAGTCGTGCTGTGACATCGTGACGATCGCTTGATGATTGACCGCGATCTATAATACTGCACGTACTATGTCACCGCATCCTGGGAATACTCGTTCATATGCCTTGGTGTGACGCCGACCGATATTAGCGCGACCACTTCGTGGCATCGTAACAAATTTCAATCTGAAATTGATCACTTTGTGTGCGACATACATAACGCTTTCACTGAATAATTTTCAAAAATTTTTGAAGCAAACGACAAATTTGAACGATTCAAATAATTGAAAAACAAAACAAAAAAATTAAAAAAAAAAATTTGTCTGGAAAAAAATAACTTTTTGGAACTGTCCAATTTTCCGACTTTTCCTCACGAAAAGCATACGGTTTTTTTTATTTCCAAACCTTCCCCGATACACACAGAATATTCTCTGAAAATTTCATCAAGATTGGTTCAGTCGTTCCCTTAGCGCTACTAACAAACAAACATTCATTCGTTTGTATGGAAAAAAGAAAAGGGCTGTTTTTAGGGGTTCCCGGCAAATATTCGAACTTTTCTTGCCGTAAAAACCATCCTTGAGACTCACCGAACATTTTAAAAAAAGAATTGGCGAAATTGGTCCAGGCGTTTTTGAGTTATGCGCTTACCAACACATTTTGCGATTCATTTTTATATATAAGACTAGCTGACCCCGCAGCCGTTGTCCTGCGTGAAATTATGTGTTTTGAAATGAAAAGAAAAAAATTTATATTGTGTTGATAATCATTTATTTGCGATTTTCCTACATTTTTTTTAAATGTAACGCAGCTTGATAAACAACAACATAACCAAGCTTTCTGCCCCTTATATTTGATAGATGCGTCACAAACAGATTGCGAAACATTATAACGACAGATCCAACTTTGAGACGCAAATGATGCGGTGGCATACCAAGTCTCTCCAAAGAATGTAGAAATTCCACTGGATAATTTACGGTGTCGTCTTCATTGCCAAAACGATCGATCGATTTGTTATACCGCAAGTCTCCCGGAATTTTACTTTGAATCTTCCAGTTTAAGTCAACAACATCGGTATTTTTGGCAGCTAACATTGCGCGTACACTCAAGGAATCGTACTTACGATAATTTGGCCAATTTTCGTATAAACATTCGTGATGAATCCATCTTTCGTGAATTGATAAACGGCATATGGAATTGATATCAAACCACCGGAAGTATCAACCGGTATTGACCCATTTCCAATTTTTAGCGTATGCGTTGTAAAATGTCTTCTCATAATTGACGCGGATTTGAGGACTGACCATCTCGAAAAGTGTGCGAACTTCAGTGGCATTCGAAGTAGCTATCGCATCGTCCACCGTTTGATTAAAGTGATTATCATGGTAGTTGCTGGCATAATACTCAAAAAGTTGGACACAACGTACCATTCACAGTATGCAATTACTCAAATGAATTTGAACCGCGTACATTAATCAATAGCAACCAAAGATAAAAGCAATCGTCGTTTTTCGGGGGGATTGCGTAAATTCGTTCTAATGCATTAGTTGAAAACACATCCGGATGTCCATCTACTGGTTGGCCTTGCTTTCTGCGTAACTATTTCTTCGACGATGCATTCCATGCATAATATCAAGGTATTTCCGAATAGAGCAATGTTCTCACAAACGGATCACTGAGGAAAGTTGAGAAAAAACTTGTAAACATTAATTTTGTTGGTGGCGGTGTTTCCACTGGATATACTGTATTCTCTGGGTAGAAATAGACTCTTTGGTCATTCTCCAAATTAACTGCGAGATGCACGCTTCATTACAGTTCACGTATCGACCGAATCGTTCAAGACCAATAACCGCCATATTGCTTCCTTTGGTGACGTACTTACAAACGTATTTTATCGATTACAACAAATTGCAATACGCAACATTGACATGACTTTTGAATGTGAGTTAGACAACAGTGGTGAATATGCTACGATCCATGTGTTGTCAACTTCGATGTGTTGTTCGTTATTCACGCCTCTAAATTGAATGCTAAATGTTCTGCCATTGTCAACTGGTGAGAGACGCCGATACAGTGGATATCCATCATTTCTATTTTGTGTTTTCGAAAGAAAAGCACGTGGATAGTGTTTGGTGCATTTATTGTCAGATATGCAAACCGAAGTGGGATTGTGGTATTCGCAAGGTCCATGAACCATATTGGGTTTTATCACTTCGTATAATACTGGATCTTTCTTCGCATCAGGAATTTCCGCATGATTGAATGATTTCATCAATTTGATCTGGTGTAACCACCATCCACCATCAAAGAAGAAGTGCGTGCGGCAAACCTCTATTTAGCCACTCAACAGAGTACATCTAGCATCTAACAGCACCATATACATATACATACATAGGTTGCTTCCAGATAAAGTCCATCGAAGCTGTTGCTTGAAAAGTCTTGCTGTGACATCGGGACGATCATTTTCTAATTGACCGCGATCCATAATACCGCACGTACAATGCCATCGTATCCTGGGATTACTCGGTCATGTGCCTTGGGCTGCTAATGTATGTTGATGCCAAAAAGACCGTTGACCGATATTAGCGCGACCTCTTCGTGGCATCGTAACAAATTTCAATCTGTAATTGATCACTTTGTGTGCAACTCACATAACATTTTCACTGAATAATTTTCAAAAATTTTTGAAGCAAACGACAAATTTGAACGACTCAAATAATTTAAAAACAAAACAAAAAAAAATTGAACGAAAATTTGTATGGAAAAAATTAACTTTTTGGAATTGTCCAATTTTCCGACTTTTCCTCATGAGAAGCATAGAGGTTTTTTTATTTCTAGACCTTCCCCGATCCACACGTAGCATTCTCTGAAAACTTCATCAAGATTGGTTCAGTCGTTCCCTTAGCGTTACTAATAAACAAACATTCATTCGTTTGTATAGGGAAAAAGAAAAGAGCTGATTTTAGGAGTTTTCCGGCAATTATTCGAATTTTTCTTGCCGTAAAAACCATCCTTGAGCCTCAACGAACATTTTAAAAGAAGAATTGGCAAAATTGGTCCAGGCGTTTTTGAGTTATGCGCTTACCACCACATTTTGCGATTCATTTTTATATATGTATAAGACTAGCTGACCCCGCAGCCGTTTTCCTGCGTGAAATTCTGTGTTTTGAAATGAAAAGAAAGTTAAATTTATCATTTCTTTTTTTTTCAATGTAACGCAGCTTGATAAACAACATTTTTTGGTTTCTGTTCCGGTGCGTAAATGTACAAAGAAGATAGTTTTCCAAATTGTGAGCACGCCACGTATCTTTGGCCGTGTGAAAAACAAAGCATTTCCAAATTTATGCCATACACCTCTATCGACTATCCTTGTGTCCTGTTGATTGTAATCACAAATGCAATTTTCCCTAGAAACTGAATATGTGTGAACTGAAATGGCAAAACGTTGGAATTCAAAGAAATTTGCTGAATCAAGCGTTCTGCCCTTTGCATTCGATGGCTGCATCACAATTAGTCGGATTCCATTACACAGTTTCGGCGCTTACAGATTGCGAAACATAATAACGACAGATCCAACTTTGAGACGTAAATAATGCGGGGCCATATCAAGCCTCTCCAAAGAATTTAGAAATTCCACTGGATAATTTACGGCGATCGATCGATTTGTCTGAGCGCAAGTCTCCCGGAATTTGACTTTGAATCTTCCAGTTTAAGTCAACAACATTGGCATTTTTGGTAGCTAACATTGCGCGAGCACTTCAGGAATCGTAGTTACGATAATTTGGCCAATGCCCGAACATTCGTGATGAGTTCATATTTCGTGAATTGATAACCGGCGAATGGAATTGATATCAAACCACCGGAAGTATCAACCGGAATTAACCCATTTCCAATTTTTTGTACAGTATCCCTTGGGTTGAAATACACTCTTTGGCTGTTCTCCAAATTAACTGCGAGACGCACAACACTCGGAAATCATTCATGAATTGCAAAAGTAAATATCCTACAAAGCGCTGTAGTGCAGCTCACGTATCGACCGTATCGTTCAAGACCAATAACCGCCATGTGGCTTCCTTTGGTGATCTACTTACAAACGTATTTTATCGATTACACCAAACTGCAATACTCAACATTGATATAATTTTTGAATGTGAATTAGACAATAATGGTGAATATGTACGATCCATGTGTTGTCAACTTCGATATTCACTCTTCTAAATTGAATGCTGAATGTTCTGCCACTGTCGTCTGGACGCCGATAGAGTGGATATCCATCATTTCTAGTTTGTGTTCCGAAAGAAAAGCACGTGGATACCGTTTTGTGCATTTATTGTCAGACATACAAACCGAAGTGGGATTTTGGTGTCTGCAAGGTCCATGAACCATATTCGTTTTCATCACTTCGTATAATAATGGATCTTTCTCTGCATCAGGAATTTCCGCAGAAATGATTTCATCAATTTGATCTGGTGGAACCACTATCCACCATCCAAAGAAGAACATCGTAACTGTTGTTTGAAAAGTCGTGCTGTGACATCGTGACGATCGCTTGATGATTGACCGCGATCTATAATACTGCACGTACTATGTCACCGCATCCTGGGAATACTCGTTCATGTGCCTTGGTGTGACGCCGACCGATATTAGCGCGACCACTTCGTGGCATCGTAACAAATTTCAATCTGAAATTGATCACTTTGTGTGCGACATACATAACGCTTTCACTGAATAATTTTCAAAAATTTTTGAAGCAAACGACAAATTTGAACGATTCAAATAATTGAAAAACAAAACAAAAAAATTAAAAAAAAAAATTTGTCTGGAAAAAAATAACTTTTTGGAACTGTCCAATTTTCCGACTTTTCCTCACGAAAAGCATACGGTTTTTTTTATTTCCAAACCTTCCCCGATACACACAGAATATTCTCTGAAAATTTCATCAAGATTGGTTCAGTCGTTCCCTTAGCGCTACTAACAAACAAACATTCATTCGTTTGTATGGAAAAAAGAAAAGGGCTGTTTTTAGGGGTTCCCGGCAAATATTCGAACTTTTCTTGCCGTAAAAACCATCCTTGAGACTCACCGAACATTTTAAAAAAAGAATTGGCGAAATTGGTCCAGGCGTTTTTGAGTGATGCGCTTACCAACACATTTTGCGATTCATTTTTATATATAAGACTAGCTGACCCCGCAGCCGTTTTCCTGCGTGAAATTCTGTGTTTTGAAATGAAAAGAAGGTTAAATTTATCATTTCTTTTTTTTTTCAATGTAACGCAGCTTGATAAACAGCATTTTTTGGTTTCTGTTCCGGTGCGTAAATCTACTGAGAAGATAGTTTTCGAACTCGTAAGCACGCCACGTAATTTTGGCCGTGTGAAAAACATAGCATTTCCAGATTTATGCCATACACCTCTAGCGACTATCCTTGTGTCCTGTTGATTGTAATCGCAAATGCAATTTTCCCTAGAAACTGAATATGTTTGAACTGAAATGGCAAATTGTTGGAATTCAAAGAAATTCGTTGAATCAAGCATTCTGCCCTTTGTATTTGATGGCTGCTTCATCACAATCAGTCGGTTTTCATTACACAGTTTCGGCGCTTACAGATTGCGAAACATAATAACGACAGATCCAACTTCAAGACGTAAATAATGTGGGGCCATATCAAGCCTCTCCAAAGAATTTAGAAATTCCACTGGATAATTTACGGCGATCGATCGATTTGTCTGAGCGCAAGTCTCCCGGAATTTGACTTTGAATCTTCCAGTTTAAGTCAACAACATTGGCATTTTTGGTAGCTAACATTGCGCGAGCACTTCAGGAATCGTAGTTACGATAATTTGGCCAATGCCCGAACATTCGTGATGAGTTCATATTTCGTGAATTGATAACCGGCTAATGGAATTGATATCAAACCACCGGAAGTATCAACCGGAATTAACCCATTTCCAATTTTTTGTACAGTATCCCTTGGGTTGAAATACACTCTTTGGCTGTTCTCCAAATTAACTGCGAGACGCACAACACTCGGAAATCATTCATGAATTGCAAAAGTAAATATCCTACAAAGCGCTGTAGTGCAGCTCACGTATCGACCGTATCGTTCAAGACCAATAACCGCCATGTGGCTTCCTTTGGTGATCTACTTACAAACGTATTTTATCGATTACACCAAACTGCAATACTCAACATTGATATAATTTTTGAATGTGAATTAGACAATAATGGTGAATATAGTACGATCCATGTGTTGTCAACTTCGATATTCACTCTTCTAAATTGAATGCTGAATGTTCTGCCACTGTCGTCTGGACGCCGATAGAGTGGATATCCATCATTTCTAGTTTGTGTTCCGAAAGAAAAGTACGTGGATACCGTTTTGTGCATTTATTGTCAGACATACAAACCGAAGTGGGATTTTGGTGTCTGCAAGGTCCATGAACCATATTCGTTTTCGTCACTTCGTATAATAATGGATCTTTCTTTGCATCAGGAATTTCCGCAGAAATGATTTCATCAATTTGATCTGGTTGAACCACTATCCACCATCCAAAGAAGAACATCGTAACTGTTGTTTGAAAAGCCGTGCTGTGACATCGTGACGATCGCTTGCTGATTGACCGCGATCTATAATACTGCACGTACTATGTCACCGCATCCTGGGAATACTCGTTCATGTGCCTTGGTGTGACGCCGACCGATTTTAGCGCGACCACTTCGTGGCATCGTAACAAATTTCAATCTGAAATTGATCACTTTGTGTGCGACATACATAACGCTTTCACTGAATAATTTTCAAAAATTATTGAAGCAAACGACAAATTTGAACGATTCAAATAATTGAAAAACAAAACAAAAAAATTAAAAAAAAATTTTTGTCTGGAAAACAATAACTTTTTGGAACTGTCCAATTTTATGACTTTTCCTCACGAAAAGCATACGGTTTTTTTATTTCCAAACCTTCCCCGATCCACACAGAATATTCTCTGAAAATTTCATCAAGATTGGTTCAGTCGTTCCCTTAGCGCTACTAACAAACAAACATTCATTCGTTTGTATGGAAAAAAGAAAAGGGCTGTTTTTAGGGGTTCCCGGCAAATATTCGAACTTTTCTTGCCGTAAAAACCATCCTTGAGACTCACCGAACATTTTAAAAAAAGAATTGGCGAAATTGGTCCAGGCGTTTTTGAGTTATGCGCTTACCAACACATTTTGCGATTCATTTTTATATATAAGATAAACACTTGAATGTCATTTCCCCACTATTGTTCCAATTTCCCGTAGAGTTTTATTTTTCAAATATAATTTTAATATTAATTTTCTTACTTCGAGCGAAATTTGTAAGCCGCGGCCCATTTTTTTTTTTATTTCAGCAAATAAATACAATAAACTTTTATAGTTTTACACTTTCACACTTGACTATGTATAGTTGTCCAGCTTAAACAAATAACTAAAAAAAATTAACCAAACGCAACAAAAACCAAAACAATATGACACGATTAATGAAGTGTACCTAAACTATTTTGAGTACTTTCTGGCTGTTTTTTTAATTCACAGCGTCTGAGTGGCACCACAAGACAGATAACGGCATACCATTCACTCATACGTTGAACACAATGGTTGCGACAGACGACAAACGACATCTGTCAAATATTAAAATACACACGTTCTTATGGACACTGTTATTTTGACAGCTGCACGACCACATGACGGTAGGCCGACAGTTGTCGTTCTCGCTAACTTCAATATTCTCCTATATTTGCCAACGACAGTAGGACGACAGTAGAGTTGACAGTAGAATGGAAGATAGAGAGATGAGGAAGAGTGGTGGTGCCACTAATATGTAAAATGTAAAATTATTCACAGATCTTACAAACTTAACGTTATTTTACAAATAAAAGCATAAAATAGCTCTATTATAGCTCTATTATATCATTTGTAATAACAATTGATAATTTAAAACAAAAATATATACCTATTTACTTATTTTTTGCATAAAAAATTTCACTTTGAACAAAATATAAAAATTTCATTGAAGTATTAGTATGGCCACAACGAAATTGTGTACATGCAAAATAGAGAGCTGTGTTGTCTTGTGTACACGCGTTCATGTAGTAGGATGCACAACGCCGTTTTCAGTTCACTGTCGTGATGCCATGTTGTGTCGCAAGCATTGTATTCAGCATATCAGTAACGTTGAGCATAATGCAGTTCTTGGAATGTACATAACGGTGTTTTAAAACTTTTGTTGAAATTAGTTGTTTCAAAGATTTTAGCTCTAAATTGTTACTGTACCTAAACTTTATTGATTCACTGTATGCACATGGAAATGAAACAAAAAATACAATAAAAACCATTTGCATACCTAAGAGATTGATACCGTTATTGAGAGAAAAGAAATCGCTCAATACAATAATGCACATATACTTCTTTCCCTGAGGTAAATATTACTTATTTAAGTGCCCGCCACTTGAACCATCAAAGAAATTGAACATAAATAGACTTACATACAAATATAACTGTGGGATTTTTTTTAATACAAATAAAAATATTTATGAAAAAAGTGTTTTATATCCAAATTTCCAAAAATAAATAATTGTCTACCCCGTGCGAAGCGGGACGGGCTGCTAGTATTTCATAAACTTACAAAAATCTGTTGAATAATTAAACAAGAAAGGACGATAGCCATTCGCCTTTCTATAAACGTCTAAATTCCCGCTGATGTTATTTATGGGCAATTGCAAAAAGTGAATATGAAGGAAAAATGCGACTTTATTGCGGGACAAAACCTTAAACTCGCATTGTCGGAATTCCGCGAAGCTTTAATCGTAGTTCACACACTTCACATTCGTAAACTTTATATATGCAATAACCGATTTAAATTGAATAAGGATATAGAATCCAGTGATAACTGCAGGAAAAGTTCCCAACTTCATTTTGTTAGAACAATGTGATACAAGGCGCGCAACATAGCGATTGTAGCAATTCAGTAACAGAGAATGTATAATATAGAGAAGGTTCACGGGCAGCACCGTTTTACGTTTTTGGAGGGGTACTCTTTTCTATTAGTGGATTTCACCACAAAATCAGGGGTGCTATTTTCTATAAGCGGTTTTCACCAATATTTAACAGGAGCGTCGAAAATAGCAGAATTGAGCATTTTCAGTGATAAATGAGAAAAGTGATGCTAAATTCAATATTCGCATATTTACAATGCGCAAACAGCTATGGATATCATTTATAGATATTCTCCATATACTTATTTGATATCAAAGCACATAAATATGTATGTGCAATTTGACCCATTTAATGATGACTTGCACTAAATCTGTTGAAATGTATAATAAAGTCATATTTTTATTATTACTTAAATATTTAATTAATATAGATTTGATAAGTTACATTTTTATATACATACATATTTATGTGTGTACATATGTATGTATTTATTTGCTTTGGGCATTAGAAGTTTTGATAACATCCAGTGATGGATTACCGGCTAGGCCCGCGAGGCTCGGGCCTAGGGCGGCACAATTTGGGGGGCGGCAAATTTTTCAGAATGTCAAAATTTTAAAACTGAAATAATGTAACAACAATACATTTTCCAACGTAATTTAAAGAACGGAGAAGTTCAACATCGTGAGTGGTTAATTTATTCAGAAAGTAAAGGATTAGTGTTTTGTGCTCTATGTTTACTATTTGATAGGAGTGGCGAAGTAAACGCTTTTACTGGTGAAGGGTTTAGAGATTGGAAAAACTCAAAAGCGCACATTGAAGCTCATGAAAATTCGGATTTTCACAAAACTAACATTAGTCACTTCAAAGCTCGAGCTGTCATTCAAGGCCGTGTTGATCAACGTTTAATGGAGCAGCTCGGTGAAGAAATTTTGTACTGGAAAAAAGATTTGCATCGAGTAATTGTGATAATTAAATCTCCCGCAATAAGAGAGCTGTCTTTAAAGGACATTCAGAACGAATTGGAGATCCCCATAATGGAAATTTTTTAGGTTCAGTCAAGCTTCTTGCTAAATTTTATCCGTTTTTATCAGAACATTTAAAATTATATGCGCACTCTGGCCGTGGAAATACTTCGTATTTATCTAAGGCAATATACGAAGAAATTATATTATTAATTCAAAATGAAGTATTGCAACATATTTCTAAAGGAGTGCAATCTGTTAAGTATTTTGGTGAAATTGTGGATTCCACGCCTGATATTGCTCATGTTGATCAACTCACGATAATTATTAGATAGGTACGTAACAATGGTAAAATTGTCGAAAGATTTCTGGAACTCATTCCAAATACTGGCCATAAGGCTAAAGATATTGAAGATGCTTTGTTAAAATCTCTTGAGGATAATGGTTTAAATATAATGAATTGTCGTGGTCAATCTTACGATAATGCAAGCAACATGTCAGGTTTATATTCAGGAGTGCAAGCACGAATCAAAACAACTAATCCATTAGCTGAATATGTTCCTTGTGCTGGTCACTCTTTAAATTTAGTGGAAACTTGTGCAGCTGAATCTGTTACCGAAGCAGTTGACTTTTTTTCTACTTTGCAAGAATTATATAATTTTTTTACCGTTTCGACACATCGTTGGGAAATTTTAAGACAGCATACAAGTTTAAGACTTAAAAGCCTTTCACAAACTCGTTGGTCGGCTCGACATGATGCATGCTACACATTAGAAAAAGAGTGGCCTGAAATAATTATTGCACTAAACTTTATTAGTGAAAACAAAGATGAAAAACCTACTACGCGAGCTGAAGCTAAGGGACTGCAGCAAAAATTACAACATCCAGAAACAGCAATTCTAATCATTGTTTAGAATGCAATTTTGGATCGCTTTATTGTTGCGAGTAAGAAGCTTCAGGATTCTCAAGCTGATTTATCATCTGTGATAAGAATATATAGTTCTTTGGCATTATTTCTCCAAGATATGAGAGATAAACAATTTTCTGATTATGAAAAAAAAGCCAAAGCACTATCTGGAGTTCAAAATTATTACCTCTATGAAACCGGACCGGAAAACTTCAGGCTGACGAGTCACGGGAAAATGAAAGAACAGCTTTATCTGGAGAAGAAAATTTTCGAAGTGTACAATTGACAGGACGTAAAAGTGCTTATCGTAATCTTTACGAAAAATTTAATTTTTTTGACAATTTATATGAAATAGATACCAATGAATTAAAAATTCGCGCAGATGAAGATACTTTCGCGAATGAATGTATTCATTTACACTGTCAACTCAACTGCCAACAAAAGATATTCGTTCCGCGCAAGGAATATACAATTTTTTGCATTCTCAAAATCTTCAAGATGTTTATCCAAATGTAGACATTGCTTTATGTATTGTTTGAGCGCTATTACATGAAGCAACTTTTGTTGCTAATTCTCGGGCGATTCTCTTTTGCTGTCGCCCATCACCTTCACACGAGCAACTTGTGTTGCGCAACTCTGTTCGAGTTTTTTTCTCATTCTCTTTCACTTTACTTTAACCCATTGTCTACTCTTTACTTTAACCCATTGTCGTTTCTTTTTCCTTATAGGTATTTGGGCCCCTTTATCACATATATTAATCAATTAAAACAAAGATTATATGACAGACTTTCACATATATCACCCTTTTCACTATCGTCTAAATCAACTTGTATGGCTTTCTCCATACATTTCACAATATTAATTCGATTTTTTTGTCATACTCCATTTTTTAAAATATTTATATTATATTATGTATATCTGTATAAATATTTGCAAATTACTTACCAAAAGATGAAATTAAATTTTTTAAATATAAACTATGTACTACGAAAGAAAGGACACGAATGCCGAAAAACGTCGCAGCGAACTGTTACGAATAAGAACACAAAGCGAGTTGCTGAACACTGAAAACTCGGCGCGATTCTCCTCTCCTCATCGCCCCCTCGCCTATAAACCAAGAGTTGCCGCAACAAAAGTTGCCGCGTGTAATAATACACTTTTGAGTATTCCGGCTGCGAACTGTTCAGGAGAAAGATATTTTTCCACCTTGAAAAGAGTCAAAACGTATTTACGCGCAAGTATGGGCCAAGAGAGACTCAATGCTTTAGCACTACTGTCACTTGAAGCCCAACTAGTTAAAGAAATTGATTACAACGACATAATTGATGATTTTGCTCAGACGAAAGCCAGAAAAAAGATGTTTAAAAATTAAGTTATACATTATAGTTTAAGAAAACTGACTGTTATTTATGTTGTTAAATATTTATTCGTATTGTTTAACAATTATACTTTAATGAAATAAATATTATATCTTAATAATATGAACGGACTCAAAGAAATAAAATTTCATCCTTTAAAAAGGGCGGCTAAGCAAACAGGGCCTAGGGCGGCAAAATACTTAATCCGCCACTGATAACATCTTAAAAGACCATATCATATGCATACAATTATGTGTACTTGTAAAAAGATTTTAAAAAACCTTTCGCATAATGCTCACATATTCACATATGTAGTTTTGTGTTCATGTAAACAAATTTGAGAGAATCATTCATGTTTGTAATTTTGTCCACACAAAACTTTGTTTGTAAATATACACACCCATTGTTTCATACAAAAACTCCGTTATCACGGACAACCAATGGCCGAACTTTACGTTTTGTGAAAAAGTCAATGTGTCGAAGGACTGACGCGACAAATAAAAAAAATAAACGAATGGCCGCCGATTGTCACCGCTTCCCTTGCCGCTGTACAGCTCCGCCTACAAACCTGCGTAAATATGTACGAGGTGTGTTCAAAAAGTATCGCGAATCGTAACTGACAGTTTTCTTCGATTGCAGGGGCGGGGTGCATCATGAGCTCTTGCCACAGGGAAGAACGGTCAATATTTGTGGAAGAACAAAAATTGGCTTTTGCACCACGATAACGCCCCTGCTCACACACATCGTTGCTTGTGCGCGACTTTTTGGCCAAAAACAACACACTAATGATGCCGCAGCCACCGTATTCCCCAGATCTGACCCCTGTGACTTTTTCTTGTTCCCTAAACTGAAGAGGCCCATGAAAGGACGACGTTACGCTTCTCTTGATGAGATAAAGACGGCATCGAAGGAGGAGCTGAAGAAGATAAAAAAAATGATTTTTTGAAGTGCTTCGAAGATTGGAAAAACCGTTGGCACAAGTGTATAATATCTCATGGGGATTACTTTGAAGGGGACAAAATAGATATTCATGAATAAATAAATAATTTTTGAAAAAACACAAAATTCGCGATACCTTTTGAACACACCTCGTACATATGTTTATGCGTGAGCTTGCATACATATCGACGCAGCTGCGTAAAAATATTTCAGAATTAGGAAATATTTTCTACATTCCTTGACAAATACAGTCAATCCCGGTTATGTGCCATTTCTTTAAAATATTTCTTGACTTGAAAATCGACAAATAAACTATGTTGTCGATTTTATTCTAGAAATACATATATTTGCGGGGTTGTCACTTTTTTTAAATAAAATTTCAGAATATATTCAATTTATGAATTTTAGCTTTTGAAATCGTCGCGAAAGACGCTTGTAGGCAAGGCATGCTCGGAGAGATGTAATGGCTTTTGCTATTATGAATGAATCGAATACGTTCATTAATGAAAATTTTGTTGTTGTGTAATTTACTACAAATTTTGATATATTGATTTCTGATGCTATTTGTGACGATTGTTGTTTTTGTACAACAATATTTGTAGTTTTTGCGGGTAACATATCTACATGCGTACGCACATAAGTATGTATGATGGGTATGTATATTATTTGTGTGGGAATGTCATGCGCAGATATCTACATGCGTGCGCATATACATAGGTATGTATGATGATGTTTGAGACGATTGCAGAACAATATTTGTAAATTTTACGGGCGACATATTTTCATGTTCAAGCACATTCATTCTTACGTTGGTAAGTTTGTGTATGCATCATACGGCAATGTTACACACATGCAAATATGTACATACATATGTATGTTCATATACAAATTAAGTTTTTATTTTATTATTTTAATTTTAAAAACTAGCGGACTCGCGTCCGCGGTCTTTCTTTATTCAATTCTGTCTAAAAACTAATTACAAATTATTTCTTAAGTCTAAATTAAATCTAAGCCTGTACCTGGTCACGTTGCCAACAGTTGCGGCGTCAGCAGTTGAACGGACGCGCGTGTGGAGTCACTAACTGATATTGCTGATGCAGTGTCAGCAATTGGGTGGTTTAAAGTTTCCAGCTATTGACTAACGGTGGGAATTAGCTGACGGTGTGAATCACTGTGTTAACTCCTCCCCTTTTAAATATGATCGTCCTCGATCATCAGTAGAAAGGTAAATCGTTAAATTTAATATAATTTTGAATATCTTTGGTATCTTCTAGAGGGGAAACTTGCCTCGTATTTGTTTTTGTTGTCTCTTTTCCTATATACTTGATTTCAATTTTTTTCTTCGTAATAGGGTGAAAATGATAATGGTAGTAATTAAAGCTACCGATGTCAAGCTGCCAATGGATAGTGTAGCTTTCTTGAGAAAGTTGATTCGTTTGATGTTGGTGAGATGCAATTCCTTTAGAGCTCCCAAGGATAATAACTCGATGCGTTCCTTTTCTAATGGGGCTGGTTGTAGAATTGCGGGAATAGCTTCAATTGGTTTCGCTTCGATATTTCTAAATAACTGATTGTTGATTTTAATTGTTGAGTTATAGAATATTACAACATGTGTTCCATTTATTGCTTGAATTGTCCCATCAGCTTCTATTTTCCCGTTGAATTGGTTCAGCAGTATTACTCCTGGTTTTATTTCCTCTATTATTGGTACGTGATTCGCGTTCGTTATGGTACATGTGGAATTTTGGCTGTTTACTATTCTATTTATACATTCTTCATTACTTAAATTAACTAAATTTACTTCTTTGCAAATTGATAAGTCATTAAAGTTTTCACATTCACTTTTAATTCCAAACAGAGTGTTTTTCCTTTAATAATTTCATTGTAGTCAGTTTTAATTACAGTATTATTTTCCTTTTTTACAGGTCTTATAGTTATTCTCTTAAATTTTTCGTGTAATGTTAGTGGAATTTTTAGCATGTATAAAATTATTGTATCGTTACTTAATACATTTATTTTCGAAAATTTTAATGCTTCTTCAGCGTTTTTAAAAGACATTTGTTGAAATTTTGATTTCGTCATTGCTTAAAATTATTGAATTTATTATATTCCTTTTTGCCCATTGAATGGCATATTTTATATTGATTAATTCTTCTTTGATTAATCTTATTCTATTTTGCAAATTTATCATAACTTCTGTGATTGTATCTTCATCTTTTTTTATAGTATTTAACATTTTATTAACAATATTCGTTATATTGTTTATGCGTTTTTCATATAAATTGTTAATTATTAACTGATTGTTATTATTTTGGTTAAGGTTACTCAAATTTTCATTTATAATATTAAGATCATGATGATCAGGGATCCGGCAATATATTTCCATGCCGTTCCTAGTATGTCAATTGATCTTCTTCTTTTGTTATTTTCTATGGGTTTAAGGGTGTTAAGGATTTCAAAGGTTTCGGTGGTTTCATGTTTGAGGATAGGATAAAGGAAATTATCTTTAGGAATTTTAGTTGTTATTTCGTCATAAGTTTCTGTTAGGAAATGTTCGTAACGGTCCAGGTCAATGAGGTGTATCAGTCTTAGTGTACCGTCCTGTATTTTTGCGTTTCCGTTGTCTATTGTAACAAGTTGAGCTCTACTGTAGTCTAAAATTTTTACATCCGCTAGGGAAGATGTAATCGCAGTGAAGATGATTGTGAGTTTGGGTAGATTCATTTTACTGAAAGAGATAGTTTAAGTTTTTATTAGAGATTTATGGATTATGCGACCTGATAATGTTTTAACGGTTGTTCTATTATTTTCTGATACTATTTCTTTCCTATATTTTGGAGTTAATTTCGAACCAAGTCTTTTGTTTATTTTTATATAAATTATATCACCTGGGAGTAATCTTTAGGTTCTGATCGTTTGCTGTTGTGGTAAGAAAGATCTTGTTCCTGTTTTTTCTTAAGTAATATAGTATTTTCGTTTCTCTGCTGTTCTAACTGTTGGGGGTCGGTAAAAATTCTATTCCCAAAAAATGTGGCTATGGGTTTATTTTTGGTGGTTGAATGTATTGATGAATTATACTCCTGCACTGATTTGAATAACAATTCTTCGAACGTTATTCCTATGTTGCTTGCTTTTAAGCATCTCATTATTTCAGAAAGTGTACTATGGAACCTTTCCACTTGTCCATTGCTAGTGCTGCTATAGGGTGGTGTGGTATAAACGTTAATAGACATTTGATCCTTAAGTAGGGTCAATATTGTGGCGGAATTAAGCGATTTTTCGTTGTCTACTATTACTTGTTTTGGTATTCCGAATGCAATCATTAACTCTCGTGTTGGATTTTTTATGTGTTCTATTGCCTTGGACTGTATAATTTAACCTGCGCGTATTTTGAAAATTTATCAATGGCCGTAAGTATTAGCTTTTTTTCTGTCGAGTAAATATCAATGTGTACGATTTCTCCTGGAAACTGAGGAATGGGAGTGTCTTGTAACCGTGGTTTTGGGGGATGTCTGTCATATTTATGCTCGCGACATATGGAACATTGTTTAACTGTTTTTTCGATTTTAGAATGCATGCTTGGAAAGTAAAATTTGTGTAATATTTGTGTTTTGTTTTCGCGACTATTTCTATGTGCTCTCTGATGTTCTTTAATAATTATTTCTTCCTGTTCTGTCTCTGACACGATGTCTTGAAGTAAGGTTTGTGTGAATCTAATTTTGATATTTGCAAAGTGAAGTGGATATATTTCCTGAATTTTTCCCATTAAGCTTTCTGTAGTGTATAAACCGTTAAGTAATGCTGGGTCAAGGTGTTGTTTAAATATGTCTATAATGTCCTGTGTCGAATATTCTCGTTTTGTAATTGTATGTCTATGGAAACAGGGAAATGGTATTTCAAACGTATAGTTGTCTACGTCACCGATTAAGATGAATAGTTGATTTTTAAAGGCATTTATGGGTGCTTCAGTAGCTGGGATGAGCTGATGTGCGGAACTTTCGTCGCTATGGTCAGTAGTCGTTAGGGCGTTAACGTCAGTCTGTGGAGGTCTCGATAGTGCGTCGGCTACAACGTTTGTCTTTCCTGGTTTGTATTTCATTTCGTAATTGTACTCTTCGAGGATACATTTCCATCTTTTCATTTTTCCGTTATAATTTTTATTACTTAGTGCATAGGTTAGGGGTTGATGGTCTGTGAAAATGATTACTTTGGGTGAACCATACAAATAACTTCTGAAACTATTAAGTGCCCATATTATTGCCATCATTTCTAATTCATTTGCGTCGTAATTTTCTTCGGCTTTACTTAGTGAACGGGATATGAATGCTATGGGTTTGCCTGATTGTTCTAAGACTGCTCCGAGAGCATAATTAGATGCATCAGTGGTGAGGTGAAAATCTTTATTAAAGTCAGGATATGCTAGAACTTACTTCCTTTGAAACGAGTGAGGATTTTATTTTATTGAGGGCTTCTAGTGCTGCGCTATTGAGAGTTATCTGCTTTTTACGGGATGCATTTTTTGAAATGCGTCCATCCTCCCCTCTTAAGAGCGAAGGGGCTTTGCTAATTTAGCATAATCCCTTATGAAGCGGCGGTAGTAGCCGGAAAGGCCAAGGAAAGATCTTAAGTCTTTCAAAGTTTTCGGACATGGGAAATTTTGTATAGCTTCAACTTTTGAAGGATTGGTTTTTACACCACTTGGTGAAATAATAAAGCCTAGGAACTCGACTTCATTTCGGGAGAATTCGCACTTGTCCAGTTGAACTTTCATATTTGCTTCTTTGAGAGTGCGAAATATTTGTTCAATATTTTGGAGATGGCTTTCTTCATCTTCGCCGAAAACTATTATGTCATAAATGTAGACATAGCAGATTTTACCTATATAGTTTCTTAGAATATCATCTAAGGCTCTTTGAAATATAGAAGGAGCGTTTTTCAGCCCGAATGGGAGTCGTGTAAACTCATATTTGCCATTATTGATAGAAAAGGCTGTTTTTTCAATGTCAGATTCTTTTAAAGGAATTTGATGGAATCCACTTTTTAAATCCAATACGGAAAAATATTTATTATTTCCTAATTGCGCTATAATTTCATTTATTTCGGGTATGGGGTATTTGTCGGAAATGGTAACATTATTTAATTTCCTGTAATCAATTACGAGTCTAAATTTCTTTTCGCCGGAGGCGTCTAATTTTTTTGGAACAACCCAAACTGGTGAGTTGTATGGAGAACGTGATGGTCTTATTATGCCATCTTTGAGTAAGGTTTGGATTTCCTTGGTGACGAATTCTCTCATGCCAATAGGGTATGGATAATATCTGGTGTAAACGGGTGTACCTGAAGAAGTCCTGATTTCGCCTACTACGGTAGTAGTGTAGGTTAGTTTTTCGTTTGGATCGGAAAATAACTGAGAATAATTGTTTGCAAGTTTTTGAATGAGGAATTTCTGAGAAGGTGTCATTTGTTCTGTCCTTACGTCAATACTGTTTACTGTAGGAGAAAGCTTCTGTTTTATTCCTATTTCTTTACCGTTACCGAATTTAATTATGTCATCGCGAATGTTTATAGTTGCATTGAGGTGTTTGAGGCTATCGTTGCCGATAATGCCATCAAAAGATTTTAGTCCTGGTAGGATGAAAAATTTCAAATTCGAATTATCTATTTGAGCTAGATTAATTATGGTATGATGTGTAATTTGAATCTTCTCTGCTATGGAATTTGCAAAAAAAGCTTCTTCATTAGGAATTGGTTTTGCTACAAGTTGTGGTTGTATGTAATTTTTGCTTGATCCTGTATCTATAAGTATTTTTAAAAAATATCCGTTCTTCGTTCTAAATTCTATATATGGCAACGAAGAACTTTTCATCCTAAAAAATTAACATCTAGACTAGTTGTTCAACTTGTTCATTGTCTAACATCGTTTCATACTCTTGTCTTGTCGGCGTCGAATTCTGTTCGGCGTGTTGGTATTGTTGGTCCTGTGGATATTGTTGCTCATATGGATATTGTTGCTCATATGAGGCTTGTTGGAGGAATGGATCTTCGGTACCAGTTTCTATATGAAAGTTCCTTTGTTGTTTAAAAGGCACTTGTTGAGAAGAGTTAGACGGTCGTTTCCAACCTTGTTTATTGGGTGCATTTCTATTCATGTAATTAACCATTCTTGACTGTTGGGATTGGTCTACATCCATTGGTTCTGGACGTGGAAGTCCGAAAGGACGTGGGTGTTGTGGCCTTGCGAGGAGAGTTGGTCGAAAGTTTGGAGGATGGTGATAATTAAAAATAGGCCGTGGCCGTTGCTGGGGCATGAAATTCTGTTTAGGTGGATATGGTTTAGGAATATAAGCCAATTCTGGATAGATCTCATTTGTCACTTTCCTAGGTGGAAGGGGTGGCCGAAAGTCTGGAGCTTTCTTAACATGGAAATTATTATTGATCGCGTAATGCGAGCGGAATTTCTGGTTCTCCAACTTAAGACATAAGTGAAGAGCTTGAGGAAGGTCTACGGGTTCCCTCATGCCAAGGAGTCTTGGCAAATCACCGTTAAGTCCTCGAATGAAGGTGTCGAGAGCTTTGTCACGATAAGTTCGTGTGAGTAAATGCATGGATGTCGGTGCTGAATCCATGCAACCAAGTTTATTAAGAATGAGAGATAGGTGCGAATATACCCTTTGGTAAAATTCCTAAATAGTATGGCTACCTTGAACTAATGACATCATTTGGTACTCTAAGGTACCTACGTCCCTTTTATCGGCGTAATGGAGAGTAAGGCATTTTGAAATAGCCTTCCATTCTAAAGGTGTGTTATATGATTCGAGGGCAATGTCTGCGTTGCTCACGATTTTGTTTCTTACTACGTTAAGGATACCGTAGTATTTTGGCGATCCTCTTTGAGGTTCGTATATTTCTCGTATATATTTTCTTCCAGGAACTGAATTCTCCTGGATTCCCAGAGAATTCACGAAGACATCTTACCACGTCAGGGATTTTGTCTAAGTCGTTGATGTTGTTTGTCAGTGTAGGGTCTATAGTCACGTCAGTTGAGTTTGCAAAGTTTGCGTTTGGATTAAGCGCAGCTTGGACTATGTTTCGTCCTTCTTGTCTTAAAATGTTTGTGACCACACCACTTATAATATTGGTTAATTGTTCCAGATTCATTTCGCCAGAATTTGGAACAGGATGGGATGTTTAGGTATTGCCTGCGGTGGGTGCGTTTAGCACAGCAGGTCGCATGGATCGTATGGGGTTGGTTGGCATAATTTTATTGGATATTTAGAGGATATTATTGTTTTAAGTTATATGTCCTTATCCTCTGGAGGGTCCCCCGTTAGGTGGTGAATCGCGGCTCTTTCGTTCTTATAATTTATTGGCTGTACAAGCCGTTCTTATTTTGTTTATAGTTTATAATTCTCTGGAGGGTCCCCCGTTAGGTGGTGAATCGCAGCTTTTATATTTATTATTTTATTATTGGCTGTACAAGCCCATTATTATTGGTACAAAAATGGATTTATCTTTCAGTATTCTTAAAACTACCTTAAAAATTTTTCATTTGTAAATTGGTTTCTTTCTTTTCTTTTCTTTTCTTTTCTTTTCTTTATTTTTAAAATTTAATAATTTTCTTATTTTTATTAGTTTTTTCACTTCTTTTTTCTTTTACGATCTTAAATTATTTTAATATTTAATGCAAGTTTGTTTCTTTCTTTTCTTTTCTTTATATTTAAAAATTATTAATTTTCCTATTTTTACTAATTTTTCCACTTCTTTTTTTCTTTTACGATCTTAAATTATCTTAATATTTAATGCTTACTTTACTATCCTCCTGACGCGTGGGGTGTTCTCCCGTTTGCTTTTTCTACTAAGGTCCCTCGTTGCGCACGTATGGAGGGTGCGTTTTCTTCCTACTGGATCCTAACGCTGTTGTTGGGTTGCTAGACCAGCTCGTTTGGTCCGTGTGTTCTTTGTATATTTGCTGTGGTTTCTCTTCGGCCGTTCTCCGCGGGCGACTTTTGATTTTTATCACAACGCGAACCGGACTTCGAACTTCAGCTGGTCCCTGCTCGGGCGCCAATTAAGTTTTTATTTTATTATTTTAATTTTTAAATACTAGCGGACTCGCGTCCGCGGTCTTTCTTTATTCAATTCTGTCTAAAAACTAATTACAAATTATTTCTTAAGTCTAAATTAAACCTAAGCCTGTACCTGGTCACGTTGCCAACAGTTGCGGCGTCAGCAGTTGAACGGACGCGCGTGTGGAGTCACTAACTGATATTGCTGATGCAGTGTCAGCAATTGGATGGTTTGAAGTTTCCAGCTATTGACTAACGGTGGGAATTAGCTGACGGTGTGAACCACTGTGTTAACTTACATTAATGCGCGCTGATATAGTGTATTGATAAATGATAAAATAACTATTTGAATTTCTGAATGCATATGTATAAAATATAAATAAAAATATTAAATGTCCAAATTGACTATCAGTGATACATGCGAATATACATACATAGATATGTATGTATGTATGTACATATGTGTTAAATGATGAAAGGTAGGATTTGCATAAATTGATTATTAGAATATTAGTATTTTGTGATGATATGTTATGTACAATATATGTACTTCTTACGCGATTATAGCCGAGTCAACAACAGCGCGCCAGTCGTTTCTTCTCTTCCTTACGTGGCGCCAATTGGATATTCCAAGCGAGGCTAGGTCCTTCTCCACTTGGTCCTTCCAACGGAGTGGAGGTCTTCCTCTTCCTCTGCTTCCCGCGGCGGGTACTGCGTCGAATACTTTCAGAGCTGGAGTGTTTTCATCCATCCGGACAACATGACCTAGCCAGCGTAGCCGCTGTCTTTTAATTCGCTGAACTATGTCAATGTCGTCGTATACATACCTCGTACAGCTCATCGTTCCATCGAATGCGATATTCGCCGTGGCCAACGCGCAAAGGACCATAAATCTTTCGCAGAACCTTTCTCTCGAAAACTCGCAACGTCGACTCATCCGTTGTTGACATCGTCCAAGCCTCTGCACCATATAGCAGGACGGGAATTATGAGTGACTTATAGAGTTTGGCTTTTGTTTGTCGAGAGAGAACTTTGCTTATCAATTGCCTTCTTAGTCCAAAGTAGCACCTGTTGGCAAGAGTTATCCTGCGTTGGATTTCTAGGCTGACATTATTGGTGGTGTTTACGCTGGTTCCAAGATAGACGAAATTATCGACAACTTCAAAGTTATGACTGTCAACAGTGACGTGAGTGCCAAGTCGCGAGTGCGACGACTGTTTGTTTGATGACAGGAGATATTTCGTCTTGCCCTCGTTCACTGCCAGACCCATTTCTTTTGCTTCCTTGTCCAGTCTGGAGAAAGCAGAACTAACGGCGCGGGTGTTGAGGCCGATGATATCAATATGTGTGTGTCGATTCTCCTTTCACGGGTCTTTTCCAAGATTTGGCGCATCGTGAATATCTGGTCGGTTGTTGATTTACCAGGTCTAAAGCCACACTGATAAGGTCCAATCAGTTTGTTGACGGTGGGCTTTAATCTTTCACACAATACGCTCGACAGAACCTTATATGCGATGTTGAGGAGGCTAATCCCACGGTAGTTGGCGCAGATTGTGGGGTCTCCTTTTTTATGGATTGGGCATAGCACACTTAAATTCCAATCGTTGGGCATACTTTCGTCCGACCATATTTTGCAAAGAAGCTGATGCATGCACCTTATCAGCTCTTCGCCGCCGTGTTTGAATAGCTCGGCCGGCAATCCATCGGCCCCTGCCGCTTTGTTGTTTTTCAGGCGGGCAATTGCTATTCGAACTTCTTCATGGTCAGGCAATGGAACGTCTGATCCATCGTCATCGATTGGGGTATCGGGTTCGCCTTCTTCTGGTGTTGTGCGTTCACTGCCATTCAGCAGGCTGGAGAAGTGTTCCCTCCATAATTTAAGTATGCTCTGGGCATCGGTGGCTAGATCACCTTGGGGGGTTCTACAAGAGTATGCTCCGGTCTTGAAACCTTCTGCAAGCCGCCGCATCTTTTCGTAGAATTTTCGAGCATTACCCCTGTCGGCCAGCTTATCAAGCTCTTCGTACTCACGCATTTCGGCCTCTTTCTTTTTCTGTCTACAAATGCGTCTCGCTTTCCTCTTCAACTCTCGGTATCTATACCATCCCGTAGGTGTTGTGGTCGATCGTAACGTTGCGAGGTAGGCAGCCTGTTTTCTCTCCGCTGCGACACAGCACTCCTCGTCGTACCTGCTGTTCTTTTGCGCTTTCCGAAAACCAATGGTTTCGGTTGCAGCTGTACGTAAGGAGTTTGAAATGCCGTCCCACAGTTCCCTTATACCGAGTTGTTGACGAGTGCTCTCAGAGAGCAAGAGTGCAAGCCGAGTAGAAAAACATTCGGCTGTCTGTTGTGATTGCAGCTTCTCGACGTCGAACCTTCCTTGTGTTTGTTGGCGTGCGTTTTTTGCTGCACAGAGGCGGGTGCGAATTTTGGCTGCAACAATATAGTGGTCCGAGTCGATGTTAGGACCTCGGAGCGCACGCACATCTAAAACACTGGAGACGTGTCTTCCGTCTATCACAACATGATCGATCTGGTTGGTGGTTTTTCGATCTGGAGACAGCCAGGTAGCTTGATGTATCTTCTTATGCTGGAATCTAGTACTACAGATAACCATATTTCGGGCCCCGGCGAAGTCGATCAGCCTCAACCCATTTGGGGATGTTTCCTCGTGGAGGCTGAATTTACCGACCGTAGTGCCAAAGATACCTTCTTTGCCCACCCTGGCATTGAAGTCGCCAAGCACGATTTTGACATCGTGGCGGGGGCATCTCTCATAAGTGCGCTCCAAGCACTCATAAAAGGCATCATTGGTCACATCGTCCTTCTCTTCCGTCGGGGCGTGGGCGCAAATCAGCGATATGTTGAAGAACCTCGCTTTGATGCGGATTGTGGCTAGACGTTCATTCTCCGGAGTGAATGAAAGTACTCGGCGACGGAGTCTCTCTCCCACCACGAATCCATCACCAAACTTGCGCTCCTTTATATGGCCACTGTAGTAAATGTCACAAGGACCTACTCGTCTCTGTCCTTGTCCCGTCCCGTACAATATACATATATGTACATATATTATCAAACATAAGCAATATTCAAAAAGTAGGTCTTATTTGAAGATTGTAGATAAATATTACTATGAAATAGCATATGTACTATAATTTAACTAAAAGGTTATCACTTCTGCATGCATTCCTAAAAATTTCAAAACGAAATTCATATCAATAAATATGATTCCATATAAACGTATGTATATGCAAAGAGAATAACATGCGGCTGTAGTATCAAAGCAAATCTCATACATATCATGACATATCCACATGTGAACGCATGTAAGTATGTATGTTGTGTATGCATTGTTTGTGTGGGAATGTCATACGCACATATTTATATATGTGTACTCATATTGTAAGTATGTCTGATGATTTTTAAGACTATTGTTGTTTTTACAGAACAATGTTTGTATTTTTTGATTTACATGCGTACGCATATATTATTTGTGTGAGAATGTCATACGCACATATGTACATACATATGAGTGTACGTACATAAATATAGAGAAGCACGCGCTTTTTATATTACTGATAAATGATAATATCTTGATCTGAAATTCATTTGCACTTGCATACATATCTACAGGATAGATGCGTATGAAATTTTTAAATGATAAGAAGTGTAATTTACATATATTATTATTGTAATACAGTGAAATTCCTCATAACCGGACACTCACGATCGCAGTGTTTTTGTCCGCTTATAGGGGATGAAGTCACAAAATATATAAATTAAATACGTTTATTTGTTATACAAATTAAATTCATTTATTACATCAGTAAGACCAATTAATTGAATGTGTGTCGTTAAATGTATATTAAATTAAAAGTATGTACTATGACGATTTAACCCGTCACCTTCGCCGTTCAGTTCTATATTGATTTTCATTCTGCCTTTTTGTCTTTTTGCCGCTGTCCAATTCTTCTTCTTTGATCATGTCCCGTTACGCAGCTTTGTGTTGGCGTCTTTCTGCTGCTAAGTGGTATGCAGTTTTACGCTCTGCGAGAGCTGTTGCGAAGCGCATTGAGTTACGCAACCCAGCATACAAGTAACGACGCCGCTATTCTTGGCGTAACCCAGCATACAAAATTGGCCAGCCACAAGTGGTACATTAACTACCCCCGTTGTTAAGATCGAACGTCCTCGGGTCGAAGTAAAACTTTTCCGTACCAGGATATTCTTCATTTTAGCATGCTGCTATTGATTGTCGATTGGACGAATTTCGGCGCAGACGTTAACATTTAATTTAATAAGGCTTAAATGCGACATATTACTTATATGATACAAAACATTAATTCGAAATTATTCTTTTCCTTATAATGATAAGTTTTCAAAAGATAAATAGTAATATTAGGAAAAAAAAAGAAAATGTGATTATTCAAAGCATGAAAAAGTGGATTCCTTTTTTTGTGTTTTTTTTTTCTTTTCTTTTTTTTTACAGTACTACTTTAGCGAAGATTGCTCTTGTGTATCGGTTTGCCGTCAATCAAAACTGTGGTGCCAAGATCTTCCTCGATAATCTTTTCCATAAAAACTTTATCCAGTTTGTTACCAAGTCTTTTGTTGCGTCTTAAGAAAACTTTTTCCCCCGGATAATATGTTCTCAAAGATTTATTTACATTACACCTTTTTAAAGTTTTTTCTGGGCTGCAACTTATATTTCCCTTAGACTTTTAAAACTTTCTTCTGAGTTACTGTAAAGTGCATCAATTGGCTTAGATTTAATTACAGAATTTATACTACAATTGTATTTGTGCGTTGCTAGTAATACCAATTCTATAATATCATCAATTTGCTGCTGGTTCTTAATACATCGAATAATTTCGAGCAACGTGGAATGGAGCCTTTCAACTTGACCATTACTTTCACTGTGGAGAGTTGGTATAAAGAACTGATTTATGGAGAAATTATCTCTAAGCAATGTCATAATAGCATTTGATTTGAATGATTTTTCGTTGTCGGAAACTATAGTTTTAGCGTTTTTGAATATTAGTAAAATTTCCAAAAGGGCGTTTTTTATATCGATCATAGATCTGGACGCTATAGGCTTCACAATAGCAAATTTAGACAGTTTGTCTATACAGGTGAGGAATAATTGTTTAGGAGTCATAAATATATCAATGTGGAGGATTTCTCCCGGCGTTCTAGGAATAGGAGTTTGGCCTATCACTGGGTCAGGTGGTTTACGTTGATACTTATTTTCCAAACATATCTTGCAGTTCATAATAACTGTTTTCAGTAATTTTTTTATATTTGGAAAATAGTACTCACTAGAAATTTGTTGGAAATTTTCGTGTAACCCACGATGAGCCCGATTGTGTTCTGTTGCTATCGTTTCGAGCTGATCGTCCTTATTGATTAAATCTGTGACAAGCAGTTCAGTATGAACAAATTTGACATCGGGAAAAGCTACACATATTGAATTCTGTATTTCGCCTAAAGTAGGGAGATCGCAGTGTAATCCATTGGTAACATTAGGATTAATAGCGCACTTTAAACACTGAATGAGACCTTCGACTGAATCATATGTAATGGTATGTCTAATCATTTTTTGGAAGAGAATTTTCGTACTTTTACTGCATGAACTTGATTTAGATAGTAATAGCTGGTTCTTAAACTGATTTACCGCACACTTGACTGTCTTTATTATATTAGTTGATGATACCTCACTATGCAGTGTTTCGACAGACGCGGTGTCAGTTAGGTTATGAGAAAACTGTCTTGAAAGCGCATCAGCCACGCTATTTTCACTTCCAGGCTTATAATGAAATTTAGGTGAAAATTCCTCAATAAATGCCCGCCATCTCTTCAGTTTGCTGTTCGGATTTTTCTCTGACATCGCAAATATAAGCGGCTGGTGGTCAGTAAAAATTTTGATATGCTGTACTCCGTACAAATAATGGCGAAGTTTTTTCAACGCCCACACAATAGCAAGTAATTCACGCTCGTTGACAGCATAATTTTCTTCACTTGCCGAAAGTGTTCGCGAAATCATAGTTATCGGGCGACCGGATTGTGATAAAACCGCGCCCAGTGCTTTAGAAGAGGCATCGGTCGTAAGCTCAAACGGTTTCTTATAGTCAGGATATTGGAGTAAAACATCCTCAGATGCTAATATGCGCTTGATTTTTTCAAATGCACGTAGTGATTCGGAATCAAGATTGATTTCTGTTTGAGTCGAGTTTTTCCTACCTATCTGTCCGTTTGCACCGCGAAGGTGAAGAGTTAAGGGCTTAACAATGGAGGCATAATCTTTCACAAAACGTCGATAATAGCCGGACAAACCGAGGAATGAACGTAAGGTACGCAGTGTTCTTGGGGTTTCATAGTTCAGGATGTCGTGCACCTTATCTGGGGAGGTTCTTATGCCTTTTTCAGTAACAAGGAACCCTAGAAACTCTACTTCCGTTTTGAAAAATTTAGACTTTTCCGGTGACACCCTCATTCCAGCATTTGCAAGCTTTTGCAGAATACGGTCGATGTGCTCCAAATGCAATTCTTCATTTGGGGAATATATGATGATGTCGTCGACATAAACGTGGCAGAATTTCCCTATCACTTCGCGTAGGACGTCGTCGATAGTCCTTTGAAATATGCTGGGCGCATTTCTTATGCCAAACGGTAACCGACAGAATTCATATTTCCCATTATTAATATTAAAGGCTGTTTTTTGTCTGTCCCTTTCACACATTATGATTTGGTGGAAGCCTGATTTTAAATCTAAAGTTGTGAAAAACTTCGAATTTCCAAGGTTAGCTGATATTACAGACGTATCTGGTATAGGGTATCGGTCAGGAATCGTTTTTTCATTGATTTTTCTAAAATCAATTACCATACGCAAGTTGGGCTTTCCATTCTCGTCTACACCTTTTTTAGAACGTGCACGGGTGAATTGTAAGGCGAACAAGATTCCCGAATGATACCGTCTCTAAGTAGTAATTTAATCTCATTGTTAATAAATGGAGCTACTGATATGGGGTAGGGATAGCTTTTACTGTAAATTGGATCATTTGTAGTTGTACGGATACGGGCCTGGATTCTTGTATTGTATGGCAATTTCCTGTCTGGATCAGCAAAAGCGTTAACATTTTTACTTATAATCTTACGGAATTGTGATTGAACTTTTGCTGGTACTGAATCTTCCTCTATGGTAATTAGATTTACGTGATCACATGAAAGAAAGCGTAATTTAGCCTTACCGTTACGATAAAATAAATAGCCTCCAACAGTGTCAATTTTTGCATTGATTTGTTTTAGAAAATCGTACCCTATTATACCGTCAAACGTGCTTAGGTTCCACAACAAATAAAACGTTGAGGTATTTTCTAAAATATTTATTTGACATTTTTTATTAATAATATTTTCGCCGTTTATCGATTTTAGCCTAAAACTCTTTTCCAAGGGTTTAATTCCCTCAAGAAATGATAGTGGCTTAATGTAGTTTTTTGACGTACCAGTGTCAATCAGAATGCGAAGCTCCTGACCGTTTTTGTCTTTTTTTGTTATGAACGGCAGGAGCGATTCTAGTTTAAATAATTGATTTGATCACCATAATCCGATGTGACACAATCCTCATCATAGTTATAGTGATCTCTGACATTTTCGCTATAATCGTCCTCATAGTTTTGATATTCGTGATCAATCAGAGATGGCCCTACTGCTGGCATAAAGTTAACCTTCTGTACCTTACGAAACGGTGAACGGTCAGAAGATAAT
The DNA here is from genome assembly GCA_037783105.1 of Bactrocera zonata. Lineage (NCBI taxonomy): Eukaryota > Metazoa > Arthropoda > Insecta > Diptera > Tephritidae > Bactrocera > Bactrocera zonata. The sequence goes on from JBAWJQ010006459.1 coordinate 131,872, forward strand.
CGGTCATTGGGTAGGGTTTGGATTTTGTATGTTCGTAGTATATTTAGGAGAATGAGAATGTTGAAAGGGGGAATTTTGGAAATTATTACGCTGCCTATGGAAGCTTGAACCGTTGTCAACTTCCATTGGGGTTGGGTTATTTAAGTTCTGGTTTCCGGTCTCTATTGGTTGATAGTGGTGCAATAATGGTCTTGGCCGATTAAACTTATTTGCGTTACCCACTGCAAAAGCCTCTGCGAATTCATAACGCCTACGACTGGTTTGCAGCTCCTGTGCAACCGCCATAGCTGATGGGAGGTCCTTGGGTCTTGCAGAGAATAAGATATCGCATAACGGTCTTCGGAGACCAGATATGAAAACGCGTAATGCATTCTCCCTAGCGCGTTCATTTAAAGCTGCTATGAGCTCATTGTTACCGCTGTGGGTCATAACTTGTTTATTTATTATCAAGGATAACTTTTTGTCTACCCTATTATAGTAGTCAGCGATAGGTAAATTGTCCTGCCTTAAAATACTCAGCTCATTCTCTAGTACATATAGTGGTCTTTTACCTGAATAAGTCTGGTCAAGTCTTGCAATTATTGCGTTGAAATTCAAAATAGTGTTAAAAGACGCAAGAGTGGAGTTAGCAGATTCGATAATCTTATTCCTAAAAATGCCCATGGCAATATAATACTTCTCCGAACCCTCCTTATAATAAGTCATGGCAAAATGCGCGGCACTACGCCAACCCGGGTACGAAGCGAAATCACCCTTAAATTCCGGCAAATACTTAATCAAATCTAAACTTGCATTGTCTTGAATTAATGGGTTTATCGCAACCGGCAGGTCTGGTTCGACGCTAGGTAACTGCAAGCCATTAACTGCCAAAGTTAACTGACGAATCTGTTCTACCAGTTCCAACTTAGTGCGCTCGTTGGTCTCGTTAACGATTTGCAGCACCTGCTCTCTACTGACACTCATTTTACAAGTTTTGTTTTAAAATCTTTGATAAGGGAAATTTTCTCCAAAAGAAAAAAATCAGCACATAAAAAGATAAGAACAATTAATATAACTAGAAATACTTCCGATTATCGAAAAAGGCTTAACTAGAAGGAACACGAAATCACCAACACAAGACAAGTTCCACAAAAGAAGTTTAGAAGATTCAATTTAAATATCAAAAAGACAAAGGTACAATAACCTTTTTGTTTAATATTCTCTATTTCAGGAAGATTTCCAATATTCCTTTAAAGCCGAAAAAAAAACTAAGACTTTGTGGCAAATTCACTTAATTTTATGGAATATATCGAAATAACAAAAATTTTATTTCAAACTCTTTAAGCTTTACAAATTCAAGATGTTATTAGTAAATGTAATTTAACACAAAACGTGTACTTTTTAACCACGTGCTTCGATTCAAAAATTTTCTTTTACACGTTTTTGTTTTTCTGTTTTCCACAGCCTAACCTTACTTTTGTTATGAAAATTTAATCCACTTTGAACATAATTTGAAAAATTCACTTACATGTTTTATTTATTTTATATTATTCGGATTTTGATGATCCTTTTCCCAGGTCCTATGGTCCTCTGTTCATCGAGTTAGGCAGCTTTTCAGGATCCTATGATCCTTTTATTTGCTACAAGTTAGGCAGCTTATCAGGATTTTATGGTCCTTTTGCCCCACGTTGGGCGCCAATTAAATACGTTTATTTGTTATACAAATTAAATTCATTTATTACATCAGTAAGACCAATTAATTGAATGTGTGTCGTTAAATGTATATTAAATTAAAAGTATATATTAAATTAAAAAGTGTATATTAAATTAAAAGTATGTACTATACACCTTCGCCGTTCAGTTTTATATTGATTTTCATTCTGCCTATTTGTCTTTTTGCCGCTGTCCATTCTTCTTCTTTGATCATGTCCCGTTACGCAGCTTTGTGTTGGCGTCTTTCTGCTGCTAAGTGGTATGCAGTTTTACGCTCTGCGAGAGCTGTTGCGAAGCGCATTGAGTTACGCAACCCAGCATACAAGTAACGACGCCGCTATTCTTGGCGTAACCCAGCATACAAAATTGGCCAGCCACAAGTGGTACATTAACTTATACTATACATATAAAATTCATTGTAGTTTATTTAAGAAATTTTTCGAAGTAAAGAATATTTAAATACTTTAGTATTACATATACATACATACATAAATATATCAATTAAATACATTGTACAAGTCTTTACATTTCAATATCGACTAGTTTGATAAAAAAAAATTGTGTGATGCTTGTTTGTTTTAACATTGATTCCTTTGATTTGAAATTTTCATTTTCAAAGTGACTCTCGATATTTTTAACCTGCTGAAAAACTACATAGTCATTTTTTGCAAATTGCTTCAAGCGCGCAACAAGTTTTAAAGCCTCATCATATGATGTTATGCGGTCACTTATTTCTTCTGAAGGTTCGTCTTCTGAATCACTTAAGTCCATAGTATCATCTGGTTGGTCAAATTGAATTTCTATATTGTTGTCCTCAGTGAAAACATTTTGATCTATTTGGAGAAAACCTTCGAAATCATTTGCCAAATCTAGTCCTTCCTGAAGCCTAGCATAGACTGCCAGTGGAATGTCATCTTCGGGATCAAAATCTGAAGGATGCTCTAAGGTTTCCAAAAATCCTGCTTTACGGAAGCAGTTTCGGATTGTTGTGGCTTCCACTTTATCCCAAGATGCTTTGATAAAATACACAGCTTCCAGTACATTAATCGATATTGAGAGCTCTGAGGCAGAACTTGTATCGCCAATTTTAGTTATCAAGTGTTTTAAAAGTAAGCTTCTATACAAAGTTTTAAAATTTTTGATTATACCTTGATCAAGGAGTTGGCTAACTGCTGTTGTATTTGGTGGCAAGAAACAAATTTTTATGTTGGTCAAGTCTAATTCCTTTGGATGAGAAGCCGCGTTATCTAGAAACAAGATAATTTTTCGATTCTGGGCTTTCATTCTTCGATTGAACTGTTGCCGCCGTTCGCTCATCACTTCTCGAGTCATCCATGCTTTTTTATTAGACTTCCAATCCACTGGAAGTTTTGCAATTGGAACATGTTTAAAGGACAAGGACGGGCTACTTTCTCTAAAACCAAAAGCGGCTCCTTATCTCCAGCCATATTAGCACAGAACAAAATTGTGAGTCTTTCCTTTGATAGCTTACCTCCCATACATTTTTCAGATTTAAAAGCGAGAGTTTTGTCCGGTAAGGCACGAAAGAAAAGCCCACTCTCATCGGCGTTGTAAATGTCTTCAGGCTTGTACCCATTCAACCAACAGAGTTTGCAGCTTTGTCTGAAACTGTTCGACATCATCCTGATTCACATCTGCAGCTTCACCAGATATGCATTTGAAGGAAACATTATTCCTTAATCGCCATTTATTTAGCCATCCATCCGAAGCTTTAAAATTAGGTACACCCAGTTTTCCTGCAATTTCCATTGCCTTTGCTTTCAAAATGGGACCAGAAATCGGAATTTTTTGACTTCTAGCCTTAGCGAAACAATGAAAACACATCCTATCTATTTCCGAGCCGCCTTCTTTAAGGAAACTTCGCTTTTGGTGAATATTAGATCCAGACTCCCATTTTGAACGAATTTTTTCTTTATTTTTATTAATTTCAGCAGCTTGCGTTTTGCCAATATTGAACCTTTTAAAGCAAAGGAACCGTGTACCTACAAGTTAAATTTTGGACTCACCATACTTTACCTTTTTGCAATTCCACGTACTGATAACTTTTCTTTTTTGGAAAACATTAATAATTTGCATTTTCTCTTTAATAGAAGTAGCTTCTTTTTCGGTGCCATATTATTACCAACTTTGAACGCAACCACTCGCATGCAACTTACTTGACAAACTGAATAGAAAACCACCTTTTACTTGACACGCACGGTTTGAATGTGTGCATACATGTTAAAAGGGGAATCCCCTATTTCATTTTTATAATGAACAACAAAGCTTGCTTGCGATGTTTTTGAATTTTGTCCGTTTATGAGAATTTTTTTCATGGAAATGGCTTGAAATGCACTGTCCGCGTCCGGTTATTAGAGCGGCCGTTTATTAGAATGATATTTGTATGAAAAAATGATTGCAAAACCTGTGTACACAAAATTTGTCCGGTTATTGCAGCTGTCCGGTTATAAGGACTGTCCGTCTTGGGGAATTTCACTGTATATTATGTTTTTAGGATATTACGGTAATATATCATATACATATATAGCATATATACATGTATATGAAATTATATTATATTATCAAAGATAATAAATATTTAAAACGTAGCTTTTATTTGCACGTTAACTACAAATATTACATTGAAAAGCATAATTTCATTACAATATTATCAATTTTGCATGAATTCACAAAAATTCGCAAAATGATATTCATATCAATTAATACGATTGCATGTTAACGTATGAAAATATAGGCAAAAGAGCGACATACGTCTGTAATGGCAATGTATATTTCTGAGCATAATTTTCATTGAATGCTCAGCTCTGTTCGCTCAGCACTGTTAAAATTTCTCCTTCTCAGCCAAAAGTGGTGAAAAACACTAATAGGATTTTGTTAGCTC